>WOGN01009801.1:0-10670 GCA_015342105.1 Leptinotarsa texana | reverse complement strand
TTTAATTACGCCTAATGCCACCTAGCGGGTAGCTGAAAAAGATAGTACATAGTACCACTACTCGCCACTAGATGTCGTTGAGTGTCACAATACACAATAATAATTGAAATGCAAAAAAAGCGTAAGTTTGCTTAGGACACCCACTTTGCGACTATCCCAGTCTAGAAATATAGTTAAGGGCGGAAATTGGCCTTCGAAACAAACTGAAAAAATCATTATGGCCCGAAGGCTTCAAAGCTTGGAGACCCCTGGTTTAGAGCATCGCAGAAAATGTCGCTCCTAATCAGTTAATGAGAGAGTCGACTGTCCTGAAATTCTTGAACAAATCCACTTCAATGTACCACGGCCAGCTTCACGATTTCAATTCATTTTTAGACCTCTCAGAGCACGAACGAACATTATACTCAATTCTCCAATATATGTGCACAAATTTCAATAGCATTTGTGCCCATGGTGATTGATTCTTCAGTAACCTTCATAACCTTATTAGAATTGCTAATGTGTAGTTGAAGTGGGTAATTAGAATAAATTTTATTTTTCTTCATTTTATTTTTCGTTTATGGTTAAGTATTCTGAATAAATTCCAATGGGTAAATGTTCGACAATAAAGCTATTATTATTGTTATCATCTCATGAAATGAAATGTACACATTATTTAGTTACAAGCAATCTATTCGATTTTTTGTTCTTCCTGTAAATAGCCTATTTAAACATTACTACTTTACTCTGCTGTCCCGAGAAATATTCTTTGAATTTTCTGAATGTTTCTAGTGAACTGAAGAATTTCAAGAATTCAAAATATCATGTAGTTGTTATTACACTATTACCCGATTTGAATGTCAGTATCATTAAAGACCATAATGAAAATCAACAATTGAGGAATCTGAATAATACTTACTCATCAAGTCATATTTCATATTCCTTCACGTTTCCCATCTGATCTTTCGAATGATATTTTTGGCTGTAGAAACTTCTATTTTTGTTTTAGTATACCCAAGCTTTGATTACGTGCATGCTTCACCTGTTATCAAAAAGGTAAGCCTGTTTCAAATCGGTCTGTGCTGTGGTTAGTTTAGCTTTCGCTTTATAAGGTCTATTATTGTTCCCATTGAAAGGTTGTCTCAAACATCAATAACGAATGATTTATTGCTATTTGATTGGATTATATTCTGATACATTTTAATTATTTTCATTCTCTCGTCACATTCAGGTTCCACGAACTTTTATTCATCGTTAATCCCACTTTAACATTATTGTTGTGTGGATAAAAATTCTAAAACGATATGAATTCAAAATGTCACCCTAGATTACCCATTAAATAATAACGTTGCATATTCATTAGGGTTGAAAAAAATGTTAAGCCACGTATTTATATTTGAGGTTCGTGATATCACCCAAACGGATGGAGATTTTTGGTTAATCTGTCACTCAACAGACGTAGATTATGAATTACATGAAAGCAACCTCGTTGAATGTATCCTGAGTGACAGTAGCCAGCTTTCGAGACTATGAATGAGGCAGGAGCAACGACTTACCATTTCATATCAGACAAGAAAAGCATTTTATTGTTAATATAACATGTAATCCTCTTTCATTTTGAGTCAGTCACTATATATTGTACACCTTTCGAAGGTCTGCAAAAAAGTCCGGAATGGCATATGTATATCCTTCAAATATAGCTATAAATGAAAAAATTACCAGTTTAAAAATAATTCTTCAAAACGCTCAAAGGTACGAACTCGTTTCCTCCTTTTCATAAAAGAGGATGTATGCAGCTCCACTAACAAGCGATTTTGGTGAAATTGGTGACACGTGTGAATCATTGTATTCGTGCCACGTGCCAGTATAGGGATATTTGCAGAATAATTTTCGTACATAATTTAATTTCGTACATAATTCACTCAAGCACCAAATTTCATGCAAAAATCAAGTCAGTTCGTACACTTAAGGCAATACGAAATAAGTACCTATACTAATGATTATGATATCCCAGAAAAAAAATGCTAAACATCAAAAAGTTACCTAAAATGTTTTGTATTCAACAAACTGACGTGAATATTATATATGGTTGGTACTTTTCAATAGATAGTTATCTTACAATATAAATAGGTATGTCAAACATTATATAAAAGTATAAAATAATACAAAAATTGGCATTCGATTGAGATTGAGCACCAAGATATATATGTTTAAGCACTCTTTTCTTGGTCGATAACTTCCTTGGTAGGTAATGAATTCTTTTCCTGTGTCTCGGCATGCTTCAGTTTAGTGCTGTCGAAGTTTTCAATTCCAGAGATTAAATTTCTTTGGCCTTTCTCTTGCTCGATTACTGGAAGAGAAAAAAGAAATGAAATGAAAACTGAATGATCTAACTTTTGGTAGATATGGAGTCCAGTGTATTGAAATCCAAACTCTAAAATATGTAAAGATATTTTTTCATTTGGAGAAGTTTACATGTTTCATGTTTACATGTTTCTACTTTGTGAAATGTTGAAAATGACGATAAATTGAATTTCAAATATAAAGTTGAATTTTATATAAAACTGATACATGTTAACTTTTCTTGTACATTTCAAACTGTCTTGTGAAAACTATTTTTCGAAGCCTCCACTCACCTTCTTTATCTGGTAGAACTACTTTTTCAGCAGTTTCAGCATGCTTCATGGTGGTTTTATCAAACTGTTCAACTCCGTTCAGTAGAGTTTGATGGGTTTTTTCTTGCTGAACAACTGACAAGCAAAAGCAAAAAACATGCAAAAAATAAACAAAAATGTTAGCTAATTAGTGCATTAGGAATATTTTAATGGAGACAAAATATAGTTTAGGGTAAATTTTTCAATAAGAGGACAGTGATATTTTCCAGCACAATATGCAATAATGATTATACTATAATAAAAAGCAGTTTCATGCAGTAATACACATTTATTATTTCTTCAGTTGTATTTTGTGAGCACGATATATCAAATGTCATTTGGAGAAATAGAATGACTTTACTGTAATTTTGATGGGAAGCTTTCAATAAAAATTTTGATTTTTGAACAAGAACTTCACCGTAACTAGTATAATTTACTAACATAAAAACACCATTATTGTTTAGTTCTTCGAGAAACTTTATGATTCACAGTATGGACAATTTGGGACATGGAAAGCAATGAAGAGCAGGGAGAAACAGGAGTCTATCAGAAGATTTCAATTGGCTGCAAGGATTTGAAAGAGGAATTGGTTTAATGAAAAATTTTCGAAGAAACGAAAGCCATGGCTACCATAGCATGATGAAATCCTCAGAAAAATAAAAAAATTAAAGTCTAAAGCAAGTTCTAGATCTCATGGTGTTAGTGCTAAAGTACTTCGGAAGAGGCAAGAACTAGAAAGAAATAAATTTAGAAAACCAGCTTCAACTTCTTCACCTAGAGCGTGAGCTTCCAAATATGTAAATTCGTGAGGCAGAGCCGGAAAGTGGACATAGAAGATATTTATTCACGTAATTCTATGGTTCAATAATGGGTAAACAATTCCAAAGGAAATCGAAATGCATACACAGGATCAGTTCGTCAAGAAATTAGTCCTGAAGTAGGCAAATTTTAGAGATAGATTTTCCCCAATATGAAATGGCCACTATTCTTTGAACGATATGAATGTGTTTATTCAATCAGGAAGAAATCATGATAAAATTAAAAAATGTCTAAGGGGAAAAGCTAAATATTCTATAGCAAGTATGTTGCTAGTTTCAGAAAATCTACCAATGGTAATACTATGAAAATGAGGTTTGGTAAGCCTGAAATAAAAATTGAGGTTCTCATTTCTAGAATGAATAGGTTTCCATAAATGACATTAATACTGAAAATTTGATATTTTTTCTGGAGGAAAAGTAAAAGGAATGACTTCACATCTTGGGAGGGAAAAAAAGAAGACATTCCTCTCGTAAGTGTAAATACTGTAAAAATGTTAATATTATTTCCAGGGAATCAGAGGAAAAAGCTGAAGTAACGGTAATGCCTATTCAGGAGACAGAACAGAAATTACTACTGTGAATGAGTCCTGCTAAGTTATATGGACCACAATGATATATTCAAATTGTAGCTCTCTGCCATGAAGAATCTACTGTGACTTTAATAGAAGAGGATATTAACATTTGATTGGTTTAAAGAGGTAATAAATCCTCTCTCTGTATTAAACGGGAAAGCGATATAACCACAAAATTTCGTAATTCTGAATCTGCAAATTTAAGGGAAAAAGATTCAAAGTTAAATAGCTCAATGAATGTTTAACACAGTAGAAAATTTGTCATTGCAGTACAGTCTATTGAAGGAGATATTTGGGAGAAATAATTCCCAATAACTAAATTTGAGAAAAGAAAAACCTATTCCTTTGATTTTTGAAAAAAATATAGTTATTCCTCCCAATGAGATTTTAAAAGGAGAAGGAGAAATCAAGAGTTGTTATTCACTTTTCTTGGACTTCTAGTTTACCCCCAAGTCCGGCTATAGATTTGGGCCTCCCAAGTCGAAATAACCATCTGATACATTTTTCATCAATAATCAATAATATATACGACAAGTTAGTGATAAACAGAATTAAGAAAAATATATTGACTTCAGGTACAACAGAATCCTGTATGAAGTTCTCTGTTACTAATTGAACTTTCTTCAGATTGTGAAACGTGAAGTATCCCAGAAAAATTCAATATTTCTATAATTATGAACAAGTCTCTCATAAACATGCTGGATTGGATAGTTTATACACATACAAAGAATTATTTCAAGAGAATCTGACACACATTGGTATTCAAAGTCGAATGGCATGCCAAATCAAAACTAAAAAGATTATAAACAGTCATAATCTATCAAATATAAACAAACTTTGCTATAAGTAAAATGCACATATGAGCAATATTCAACAGTGACTAGAGAAATATATTTTTGAAACTTTCAACATACCTTCTTTATCGGGAAGCGGGTTCTTCTCCTGTGTCAAGGTGTGCTTCAGCTTGCTGGTATCGAAACGTTCAATTCCTTCTATCAAAGCCTTTTCTGTTTTTTCGGCTGCTACATCTGTGAAATTAAGTATATGAATGACGTTTCTTTCAATAGAATAGAGAAAAAACGAAGTGTCATCTCACGTTGTTGTCTCAAAATACACATTTACATTTCATCTAAGATCCGAACATTGAAAGAGAGATAATCTAGCGACCACAATGAATATTTCTGAATATCTGTTAATATTATTTTGACTAATACAACTAATTGAAACCAATGAAACTCTATATATTAATAAGATTCAGTCAGAAAGTCCTACCCAGGGAAAATATTTCTGGAGCAATTTCAACAGTCTATGATATTTATCAATGATCACTATCATTGCTATATTATGTATTTTCAATGAATATTTCCAATTTCATCTGGTAAGTAAATATCTAGTAAATTGATAACTTTTCAATAGACTACTTGATAAAGTGCTGAACACTGATAAAATACAAAAGAATTGAGTATCAATTTCATCAAATAACAAGGAAACACTGCCTATTCCAAGTAAAATGGAACAACTAAATATGGAACACCTGCATGATTATCCATTCAAAGAAATTTATAAAGTGTGGAAACTCTCGATGGAATAAAAAACCGTTTTTTTCTAACACAAATATATGTTTTCAAATCCTGATCGATTTTTATTTTTGAAAATCTATTTTCATACATAAAATTTTTCGACACCATTAAACCTCCTGCTCTACTGATCAACTCAATGCAATTGTGTGGAGAATTATATTTTGTTTGAAAGCTTTTTACATTCTCAATACCAACCTCTATTTCTTTTTTCATTCTCTTATGCTTATTCGAAATTAAAGCATTTTATTTTTTTTGAAAATGTTAATTGTAAAATTTTGTAAAAAACGTCAAATTTTATTTCCAAACGCCTTTTTTCACTGACATTTGCTATGTTTGACAAACTTTCATTTTGTTACACTAATTATCATTATATTCAAAATGTATCTCTTCTGCTTTATAACAATCCAGACTATTATAAAAGTCATTTCCAAACGTTATGTATTATTATATCTTTCAAGGCTTGTATGTTCGGGTTTTGTTTGGTAGATCTTGCTTTTGAGATATCCCAATAATAAAAAATCTAATGTGATAAGATCAGGCAATATCGCTGGCCATTTCATCGCATATCATTGGCCTATCCATCTATTCAGGAATACAATATTCAAATATCATCTTACAAGACCCCAAAATGCAGTACCAAATATACCTGAATCTGAAAATGAATTTGTTAGTGTAAGAATGAGCATTGCCTGAAAAAAATACGAAGAGATATCGTAGGTCGGGTTCAATTATCCGATTTTCCAAAATACTGGTCCAGAATTTTTTTTTTTAACCAGTATCTACGATTCTGTGTAATTTAACTGTAATCGGCTGGAGAAATTCATTGTACAGTGTCGGAAAGGTGAGTTACGTTTCAACACCTGTAGTGTGTACATATACGGTAGTATTTCAAAGTTCAGAATTTTTAAAATGTCAAATACAGATACGGCTGAAGAAACTGCTAATTTGGGTCCCTACGCTCCACCTGAAAAAAATTCCTATACCCAGTCGTATATTATTAAAAAAAATTTAATAAAATTCCAGCCGTTTCTTAGTGCGACTCTGTACAAGCAGCCTTGTCTGGGAGATCTCGTACACTATGCATGATAATGTTTTTGAGCACTCCTTTGTTTAGATGGACAGAATATAGTTTGGTTTGTTCGTCAACGAAAGAATGCCCTTTTTTTCTATAATGTATCCATCTAAGCAACAGAGTGCTCCAAAACATTAACATGCGTAGTGCACGTGATCTCCCAGACAAGGCTGCTTGAACGACCTAAATATTTTTTTTTTAATAGTATGCGCCTGGGTATAGCAAAATGTTTTAGGTGGAGTGTAGGGACACAAATTAACATATTCTTCAGCTGTATCAGTACTTGACATTTTAAACTTTGAAATAGTTTTTCGATTCTGCTAATCCTTCCTTGTGAAATATATGTCAATTCAGGATATTTTTCACGAAACAAATTAACAACATTTGCAAGTATTCTAAAGATACTTTTATTTCTAATCATTATTAGAATGATTGTACAACGATTTAAAATCAAATAACGTATTTGAAAAATTACAAGTATTTATAGCTACTCCCAAGAAATGTTATTTGGTAAGACAATATTTGGTTTTGTCACATTTTTTGCTATTACCTTCGAAAACAGACAAAAAATCGACAAAGACCAAGGAGTTACCTTTCCTCCAATGTTAAAATTTCGATTTTTCAGACTTTAAGAAAAATATCGTTCAGAAAACAGGCATAGATGAACATTCAGTATCAAAACTGATTTCAAATAAGTAGTTGAATTTAACGTCCCTAACAGTATCAACAAATTGGAAGAAAATTCCAATAAATTTCAATTCTTTCAACTGCTCTATCATAGATACGGTTCACTTACTCGTAAATAAAAAAGAGCGTCGTATAGAGATTTGAAATAACTCTCAAACAAGGCTTACCCCTTGTATAATTTGAATGGTTTGCTCCATAGGGCACGAATTTGAAACATAAATTGATGGATGTAGAGAGGCGTTACTACGTGGTAGGAAATCATTATGAAGAAAAGAGAATTGAAACTTTCTGTCTTTTACCACTTTTATTTTTAACTAACGTTACATTAATGTATAAGTTGAAAATGTCCTTATAGGACGAAACTGCAGTAACGTTAGTTACAAATGAAAGCGTTAGAAAACATATAAAGTTTCAATTAAATTGGCCATTTCTATTATGAAGATACGGTTTTCATTCTATAGGTTTCCACACTGTATTGAAAGACAAGTAGAGGGTTAACTGGGTACTTTAAAAAATTGTTATTTCAGTATGTTAGTAACTAGAAATATGTGTTCATGCATTTCTTCTGTTCCAAATGTCCGAATGAAATAAACTGCAATATGCTACAACGAAATCTAACTGTAAAATGCAGTTGTTTCCTAGCTGATAATGAAGCATCCTCATCTCGCCTATTCTGTACAATAGTCACATTGTGGAAACAGTACTCATTACTGTTTATAGAATACAGCAGACTAACATCTGTTTCATGTTTTCATCGTACCTATACCGATGTCTAGCCACTCTGTGGAACAGCAATTATTTTATTTATCTGAACGATTGGTTCTGTCATGTTAATCTTTTTCACATCCAAAACATGTTAGGTATTTATAGCAACTTCTGAGTCATTAACTTGCCAAGCGAAAACAAAGCAAGAGATAAGTAAGACAATACTCCAAACAGATAAACAAACAATATCAAGTTACAGGTTTTAATTTTAATAATAATATCTGTGTCTCCAAAAGAATTCAACGTTATTGGTAGTATCGCTTAGATAGGTAATTTTATTTGCAAGGAAAAACACTTGGTGTGTCTACCTTCCTAAGAGGCTAACAAATGGCAATCTCCTTGAGGGATTATGATTTTTTCTCCAAGATTATGTTATTTTTTCTCAAATTTGGCCTGCTAATTTTAATTACATGATTAATTTAAAGTAGTAAGAGAGAAGTTTGTATATTTTTTTATGTCAGATGAAAATTACTGATTCATGTGAACAGTTACAGGGAAATTTAGATAAAGATATAGATAAACTCAATAGATCAGCAACAAAAATATAGTAGAGTAGAGTATGCTAGAGTACTATTGATAAAGTGCAATTGAAAAGTTAATATCAGACAAGGTGACGTACAGTGCATTTCTTTAACGCCCCCCTTTTATTTTTTGAACGGTTCAACTGATAAAAGTGAAATTTGGGATAATAAACTAATGCATGAATACTTTATTTTGAAGTGAAATCGACAGATGAAACTTTCAAGATGGCGACTGGGCGCCATCTGGGAAAAAAAATGAAATGGAAAGGGGGGTGTTGTGACACATCTTTTGGAAGCTTCTGACAATTGCTTCACAACCCTAGAATATGAAGTCAATATCTTCACCTACTACAAAACCGCGGAAAATTTAATCATTATTTGAAGATAAACACATTAATATCGACATTTCTAGAAATACTCCTTTATATCTGCCATATGGCAATTCCAACAACCCGAGAAGATTTGTTAAGTTATTTTTTGTTTATAAAAACGACAAAAAATGTTAGTACGACAACGAACATCATTGTTCAGTTAGAATATTCTCAGTTAGTTTTCGGTTTTACTAATAGAAAGTTACCACGTCAACAATCTCTAAAACGGTCAATTCTCGTCCATTGGAAGAAAAAATTGTAGCGATTTTTATTTACGGTGCGACGCATAACCGAAAGGATTTTCAATGAATGTTTTTGGAATCGTCCTATCGGTAGAAATTATTTGAGGAAACTTGTATCCAAATTCACAACTACCGGTAGTGTACATAACAAAAAGCCCCAGGACATCCATCCATTCCGGAAGAACGGCAAGTGCAAATAATTGGTGAGATGGTAGTAAATCCTGAACAGTCTTCCGTCGTGAATGTTTGTGAGGTATCTCCTTCTACTATGTAGAGACTTTTAAAGAGGAATAGGTATTATCTATACAAAATTAAAATGGTACGCCAATTAACTGAAGATTACCCTGATCGAAGAACAGAATTCTGCGAAATCATGACGGAAATCATTGCAAAGGCATCCTACCTATCTCCTCAATATTTGTTTCAGTGACGAATGTACATAATTTTTAAACGGCAATGTTCACAGACAAAATTGCCGTTATTGAAGTGACACCAACCCTCACTTTTTCCGGGAAACACATACCCAATTTCCAAAAAAAATTAACAATTGGGCAGGAATATCGGGAAACCATTTTGTAGGATCTCTAGTTATTGATCAAAATTAAAATGTATTGATTGAAATTTTAACGTTTCCTTCTGTTCCAAAACCAGCACTGTTTCCAAAGAATATAACTGCAACATTCTTCTCAACGCACGATTTAAATTCATTTGAAGTTCATTGCTCCTTCTTATAAAGCTACACACAAAAAGTTGAACTTGAAAGTAACCTCCAAACCTTTTGCTAACTTCAAAAAATCGGGTATAAATGAAATAAGCTTTGAGTTTGAAAATATATCGGTTAGATTAAGCGATTCATTTAAACTCGTTTTGAAGAACACTTAGCGCATATCCGGAGACCAGTGTCGCTCATCACGTTTTAGAAAATGGTCATACAATAAAAAAATGAAAACTGTTCAATCGGTACATGCCTCTAGATTTTTGGATGCTTTCGAAAGTCTGGAAATAAGAAAGAGTGAAATTTACTATTCCCAGAGAGCTATGAACAGTGACGAATGTATCATTCCAAGCAGCCCATTGTGAATCTTTATATGAATCGATCTATAGAAATCACCGGGAACTTTCACGAGAAAATTTCCCGCTAATTTCTGCCCGAATTTATTGATGAGTGTCTGTTTGATATGAAAAGATATCAGATTTTGGGTAAGAAATTAGTCTACTTCTATTGAAGACGCCAAGATAGTTGGTGATATATTTTGGATATCTTCTATCTTTCATTTATTGTCATTTCCATAACAATTTTATACACTTTCTCAACATTTTCATCGGTTTGTTTGAAGGTGGTTGACAATGTTTTGTGGTGTATTTCATCAGTTCGGACTTCCATTGTCTAATCTAATATAAAATGATTT
>WOGN01009800.1:0-10670 GCA_015342105.1 Leptinotarsa texana | reverse complement strand
TCCTTCTTTTTTGTATCAAGATGGAGTAGTAGAAAGCCAAAAACTTTCTTTCCCAAAAAATTAATCACTCCTAAAAAATATAACCCCTTCAATTCAATTACTGAAACTTCAATTATATTTGGAAAATAATCACAGAATAAAAAGAAATGAAAAAAAATTAAAACTGAGCAATAAATTTTTAAAAAATAGATTTGAAAAAATTTAAAAGATTTCAAATCAAGTTACTTCACGACGCGACGTTTCGATTGTTAGTATGCACGATCGTCTTCGGATAATTACTGGACTATTCCTACGAGGGATGACTATTTATAAGTCATTCGGTGCTTGATTACAAGTTTTCATATTTTGCGTATCTCTACTCTAGCCTGATAGAATGTGTCGTTGGATAACACATATGCAGCTTCTCTGAACTTCATCTTTAACCAGTATTCCAAACAAGCCCCGCTATTTCCGATTCACTGGTTTCTTCTCGCCGTGTTTCTTTGTGCTCGACATTATATTTCGAATCATGTCAGAAAATGAAAGTATATACAGTGTCATCCTCAAAGTGGGCACCATATGAGAAACTTATTTATTAAGGGTTTTTCGACAAAAAGTTATTCTTGATAAAAGTTTGTACATTTCCTAAAACTATACATGAACTAACAAAATACTGTAAAACAAACGTAATATACGAGGAGCCTTCAAATATTTGATTCTGAGACATAAGTAAAGTACTCTTATTTTGAAAAATCTCGGAAAATGTTATTTGGAAAAGTTGTTTAGCATTGAAAAATACATCTAGATTTGATGTTATGATCATCTGAGTGAAGTGTAATTTTTTTCCCAATTTTTTTCAATGGGGACTACGAAAAAAAAAATGCTAAAACGATAAATAGACAGCATTTTGTATACGACGGTTTATTTTCAAAGTTTATATTGGAAAATTATTTTGGACAAGAAAATCTCCAGAAAAACAATAAATTTGTTCCACAATACCTTTTTTATTTTGATGTTTAGGATTTGATATTATTGAATATTAAGTTCTCGTTAAAATATTGTATAATTTTGAGTACTTTTTGTTGTTAACTCTTTCAGTCTTGGTGTTGCACAAATGGTACCACATTATTTAATACCGACGTGTCATAGTGGTACATTTTACGTACCACTTAATCAAAAAAATATTTCCAAACTCTACGCTAGCACAGAAAGTGTACCACTTACTTATATGTATTAGTGGTCATCTACTTCAACTTTTCAGGCAGTCACCACTTGTTGGCACAATACATGACGGTTGTGTACTGTCATTGATCGTCGTCGTCCTCATTTCAATCGGGGATTTGGAGCTTAGCCCCCTTACTCTTACGGCGGGCTCTGGTCATAGGAGGACCAGTAGGTATTACTGTCATTGAGATTAAAAACGCGTGGAGTGTGAAAGTCAAAACTTCTTTGGGTCTACTAAGTGGAAGATAGTTGAATTTTACAGAACATTTTTCTATGAAAGTGATTATTTAATGTGTGATTGATCTTTACTAATACTGGTTAGTATAAAATTTGCTTGTATAAAATATTTTTGTCGAAAATCGAGGAGGTGTTATATTTGACACAAACGTATTTTCTGTTTAGAAAATGGATGACTTGCCGTTCTGATTACAAGGATGGACTATGGCGGAGTTTTGACAAGAATACGAAAATCTTCCATACGATCAGGACTCGGTTGTGAAGATAACGATAATTTTGAATTAGACTTGCTGCCAAATGAAGAATCATCGAAATATTCAGATGCTGACCCTAATTGGGGCCACAGCGTCAAAATAGCAACACTACCTGATTTTAACCATTATTCATGAATAACTGCTATAGTGCGAAACATTTCAAATCCCACCCCATACAATTTCTTCAAACTATTTCTGGACAATGAAATTATAGGAAACTTCAGAGTTTCAGACGAATTTGTATGCAACACAAAAATATCAGAGATTGGGAAAAAGATTTGAGCCTACAAATCTCATGGAATTCAAAACTTTTCTGGGCATAAATTTGCTAATGGGGATCAAGAGCCTTCCTAGTTACAAATACTATTGGAGCTCAAGCCCTGATTTACATGATGCATATATAAGCAAACTTATGCCACTCAACCACTTTGGTTGGCTGCTAAATCATTTACATATCAATGATAATGAATTATTTCCAGATAGACTAGATACAAATTTTGGAAAACTGTATAAGGTGCGTCCCTTTCTCACTAAACTCTCCAAAAACTTTGAGAAATGTTTAGAACCTGATAAATGTGTTGTGATTGACAAATCTATGATCAGATTCAAAGGCAGAAGTAGTCTCAAGCAATACATGCCAAAAAAACCCATCAAACGTGGGTATAAAATTTGGGCACTAGCAGATAAAAATGGCTATTTATAAAGATATGGGCTATATATAGGTAAAATGGTTGATAGAGTTGAAGAAAATTTGGGTGCAAAAGTGGTGAAGAATTTGATGTGTGGTCTTGAAGGAAAAATCATCATCTCTACTTCAATAATTAGTTTAACTTCTATAAGTTGCTCTAAGAACTGAAAGATCAAGATATCCATGCATGTGGAACTGTAAATAGTACACGAAAAAATATTCCCAGAATGCTGAATGATAAAAACTTGCTGAGGAGAGATTTTGACTAGAAAACCAGTGATTCTCGTTAGTCGATATTTAAATGGAAAGACAAAAGATCTGTTCATTTGTTTTCTAATTTTCATGATCCCCTAGAAACAACAAGTGTGCGAAGACTGCAAAAAAACTGAGAAATTGTGGAGTAGAGTTCTTGTTGACTATAATGCGAACATAAACTTTGTGGACAAATTCAATTAGCTCAAAGTTACTTACGAGATTAATCGTAAAAGCCACAAATGGTGGCAACGTATTTTTTTCCATTTCTTAGACGTGTGTGTGGTGAAGTAGTGAAGTTTAAACTTCACTACAGACAAATTATTTCACATGAAGACTTCCGCAGGCAAGTAATCGATGGCTTGCTGTCTGCCAAATTGATCTCTATAAAAACCAGATCAGATCATTATCCGATAGTTATTAAAAAACACAAACCAACAGTATCTGCTGAGGTGAGGCTGCAAAGTTCTGCTCATCATCCGGTTCGTGGAACTAAAAGAAGATGTGCCAATTGTAGTACAGCAAAAGCACAAGTGCGTACAGAATGGATGTGCTCTGTATGTGGTGTACCTCTATGTTTATCTAAAACTATAACTTGCTTCCAAGATTTTTATTCAAAGGTAGTATTCTGCGGAAATTTTATTTTATCATATCTGATTAAAACCATTGTTACAGGCATAGTGGTACATATAGTGTATCACCCCCCACAGGAGTTCCTGAGCTCGTTGGTGACCAAAACCTATATTTTTCCAGATTTATATTTATTCAACAAATGTAATAAAAGTTGCAAGTATGTCAATAACCAAATTTATTTTCGCGTGACGCATGGGTAAAATACTGGGTAATTTTCTTGTGGCTGAAAGAGTTAAAACAGTCATAACTGGTGATGAATCATGGATATATGACATCAAAAGCAAAGTTCAATTGTCCCAATAGAAGAACCCATTAGAGCCAAGATAAAAAAAGTAAGCCAAGTTTGATTAAATGTCAAGGTTTTGCTCACTGTTTTCTTTGATTACCGTGGCATAGTGCTTCAGGAGTTATTGGCACATGGTCGTACGATCAGTCAGAAGTGTTTTGGAGATTGGAAAAAATGCTGACACACAGATTATCAAAATTTACATTTTTAATTGAAAAAGTATGCAACTATCAACAGCATAAAAGGAAATAAGTATGTAGTTGTACAATATATATATTCTCAACTATGTATGTTTCTTTATATCGTCTTAATGTACACAATCAATTGTCATTTTACAAGAACTTTATTTCTTATTTTATAAAAATGTTGCAAATGAAGAAATAGGGTGCTTCAGGACGAGATTTGAAATGTTGATGAAAATTTTAAAGGCATTTGATGCAAAAAATTAATGAAAAAATAGTGGAATAGATGTTTGCACATAGCATTGATTCTATCAAAATGTAATCATCCAAATTTGTAAAGGATATTGTGCACTTTACAGTATCAATATTGCATGGGTTAAAAAAAACGAAAACTCAAATAAATGATTACATGTATTTGAGAATCTCAAAGACTTTTTTATTGGTTAACGAAGTACAGGACTAAAGATCAAGATAAATTTATTGAAAACTGAAACTTTTGAAAATAGTTGAGAATATCACAAATGTATATATATAAGAAAAAAATATATATATAAGAAAAATGTGCGTGCTAACTTCTCGAAGGCAACTAAGTTTTAACGTTACCTGCAAATTTAATTTCATCAAAAGCTTTTCTAGCCCTTTTCAATTCTTCATTCATAGTCAATAAATCTTTGACTCTAGCATATTTACGAGGATCTTTTCGAACCAAAAACACAATGTCTTCCACTTGTACTCTTCCTGTTCTGCCTATTTCCATGGCCCTTAAAAAAATAAAATCATTACCACTGTGATAGTTACTCTTATAGTAAACAGAGACGGTTTGTTAGACTAGGATGGAAACTTAAGTAGTACCATAATTATCACTTTGTTTACTATTCCTCAAGACATTTCAATGACAGTTTTGATAGTGGTGTGTTTGTAGTCTAATTTATATATAAAAAACATTTCTTCAGACAGATTGATTTTTTTCACCTTTAAACACTCATTTTCAATCCATTTGAAATAGAAATCTTTAACATGAAGAACAAGAAGTATAAAGCTTTTGTTAGAATAGGTAACAAGTGATAATATGATTTATTTGAAAGTGAATATGCAAATTGGATCACAAGAAAAAAAATACAGTGAGACCCTTCAGTGCAACCTGACAGGGTTCATCGTGGCATATACCTATTCCAACTCAATCATATAAATCCACCTTTCCAAACAAATCCAATTACTTCATTTGGTGTGTAATCTTTCAAGCAGGCTGACAAGGGTGAAAATCTGCCAAATGCTTAAAACCTGATCGGGTCATCGATAGAGTAGGCACAGTGCTCTGCAATCTGAAATCACTTGTGAAGAATGATCCCTTCCAAGGTTCACAAACCATTGAATATGTTCCTCAAACTAATGAGGACCTATTAAAAACACTTTTTCCACATCATAATAAAAATACTATTTCTCAAGAGATAGCATTTCTATTCTGTTCACCAAAGGTTCATATTCAACCTATCATGAGATACAGTTAGTCTGCAACTTTCTTCGACACGCATGTAAGCAACTCAGATGTATGGCTTGGGAAGTAGATCTCTCATGAGATACCCTCCCATGACTGCAGAACCGGAATGTGAAGTTTTGAAATTGTACTTGAGGACCATCTTCTGAAATATCCTCTACAACAGCCATAATGGCATAATGAAGAAATTTCATTTGGTTGGATGATATTGAGGTTTGTCAGATATTTAAGGTGCAAGATTATCACCTTAATGACAGCAACAATCTTGAAACAAGTTGGTGCTACTACCGAGAGGTTAAGCAGTCATTCAAGTGACTAATAAAATTAACAATATATTCTTCATTACAACCCAATCACTCTTAGTAAATGAATGGGAATGAAGTATACTCCAGATAAGATATGAAACATCACAAACACCAATCCCAAATATATAATGAATTTTCAAAGATTTTGTTCTCAATCAAAATAAACGAACTATCACAAATTAAATTTGATGGATATCTTACTTGTGGGTCATCTCGGTTATAAATTCAATAACCAAATCCTCTATAATATCTACACTTTCAGTATAGGGATTTTGGTCATCTCCAAATCCATACATCATGCATCTTAGTTCCTTGCTGAATAGTCTTTTTCGCCCCGAGCTACAGAGGACAAGTGCAGTATCTGCAGCATCATCTTCTTCAAACTGAAACATAGTAAGAAGTTCCATTGCAATTTCGGTGGAAATAGCCAGATATAGAAATAAATTACCTGTTCGTAGGATTCTTCTTGAGATGCCATATTGGAAATAGTGTATGATAATAAAAAAATTGGCTACCTTAATATTCTTGTGTAAAGTCGAATGAAAATAACAACATAACCAAAGTAAAAATCTCTTATACAAGAGAAAGCTACTATGACAACCCTTTAATACTTCAATATTTCCTTTCTTCTTCTCTCTTTCGTGTTTCTTGGCTTCGAGCATCAGGGCACAGCATACCAGGGCATCATTTTTATTCTTGCCATCGATAATTCGAGGGGACCGTTGCCGTAAATTGACGGTGTAAAACTCAGGAAAAGGAAATAAAATGTCAACACATGCTTTGTATTGACATTTCTGCTGAATACCACATTCATTACAAATATTTTCTCGTAGTGCATGTTGTGACAGTATAGGCACAATTTTTTCTTTTTATTTGCAATTATTTCGTTGCTGGTATTTCTATGAGGTAGACGATATTGCGAAGAGAATCCACAAACTATAGGTATCCACAAAGAATTTGAGAATAGACTTTGGTGGTGTATATGCAGTTGGAAAACAGGGTAGTTTTGTTTCTGAAAACTATCGTTATAAAAAAATTTTTAATATCCAGTTGTGGAGGTTTGTATGGCAATTTTGTACAATGAAAATATATTTTTCAATTCTTCTCATAATTCTTGTACCCAGGATAAAATCATCTCTGTTGCAGTTTTCATTTCAAACACAAAAAATTATTCATTGATTGTTTGATTTTTAGTATGATTTTCCATTTCTTCACTAGTTTCATTTCTCAAGGAGAGCTGTGCATACATATATTTTCTGATACATTGCTTTGTTGGACAATACCTATTGCATGTACGAATAATCGTGAAGAGCCGACTTAACTTTTTTTATAGAATATTACAATACTTGGCTAATAAGACATCTCTGAAATATCACATTATGATATAAACGTTGACATGACATCTATCAGAGATATCATCCCGAGGAAAGCGGCAGATGTTTTTGCTATATTGCAATAACTTTTTGATATCAACAAGATGTTCTGTATGAAATGAGTCTTTATCTACATATGTAATATGGAAACACGAGTTAGATGTGGAGAAGATATAATTAATTTACATCATCCACTGTAAAGTAATCGACTTCTTTGTGATATTACTTTGAGTAATAGATATCGATGGGATATCTGTCAATACGAAAGCGCTATACCTGTGAATTTACAGTAATTCGAATGGACATTTTGTACTTGGCACGACAGACATCAGAACTTAAAACATTTATTGCGAATTTATTTAGTATATATGATTGTTAATGAAACGAAACTTAACCTGTCATATACTTAACATAAATTAAATTCAACTAGTACAACTGGAACTTGAAAAATATCACATATTGAAATTATTCAGTTCTATGTAGCATTAGTAAGGTTCGGTTAAAGGTTAGATTTTGTTTTCATTAACTGACATCGATTTACGGTTATAATATTGAGTTTAGAGTTTTAACTGTAACAGTTACAAGTATGAATTCCCAACAAATTATTATATAGATTTCAGTGGCTCCCGTCCGAGTTTGTGAATTGATGGTTTTAAGAAAGTAGGTAAATTTAATATTTCACTGGTGGTATGAAATTTTTCACTTTTTTGTATCCATGACTTTCATTGCAATTTGTGAGCACTAGATATTCTATGTTTGAATTATCCATCTGCATTTGCTCAAATTCATCGATGAGATTGGTTAAAAGTAAAAATTGAGAGTGATGAATGATTGATATTGCATCGCACCTTTACAATAGTGCGCTTCATCACCAAAATTCATACGATAAACATCCGTTCTCATGTGAATCATTGATTTTTGTTCGATGATGAGATTGTGATTCGGACGTCGCATGACGAAGCTATGGGTATGCGGCCTTCGCTGCACTTCGCGGTTCACCCAACCACATTTTTGTGGTTGACTTGCGGTCAATATGAGAAAAAGTACACCACGCTGTACGCGGTTGGTACGACTGCAAGTTTGTGGTTAGTGTACGGCGGATGCCACGATGACATCTCGGTGGAGATCAGCAGCAAGTTGACTGCAGACGTCTGTTTTGACTTTCGTGAACGTCCGTGTACATGTAGTACAGTATTTCTTATGGGCGCCTTAGTTTGCTGAAACGCGACTGCAATTGTGTGGTCGATCCGACCGCAAAATGTGGCTCGTGTACGTGTGCACTAAGAGTAGGAAAGGTAAAAATATAATATTTGTTTCCATGGAGTAAGATCACACAACGATGAATTCATTGAGAACTTTCCTATCTATCCTTTCAATGTCTTAGCGAATTTGGATATCTGCATATGAGTCATTCATTTACAGTTTTTTATAGAACAAATCTCAGAGTAACAAAAAAACAATTATTACTCTGAGGAAAAAAAGATATTGTGAAACAAGATATAAATGCCGATGTTACTTTTGTGACATTTGTATCAGTTGAAAGGGCATAGGCTGTTGACGTTAAGAGAATGACGTAATTTTTGGAAATTTTGTATATCCAATTCAACAACGTTAAAATTCCCACTGAAATGCGTTCAACAGCAATGAAACTAGTAACATTTCTTTTTGTAAGTTGCTCAACTGATTTCAGACGTTGCCGAATCGAAAACTCGAAAACTGTCAGTCTTTCTTTTCTTTTCGAAACTAATAATTTCTTTTGATAAGACCTGCGTATATTCGATATGACTGAAGCATTGTCGAAATAGTTCCAACAAATACTAAAAGTAAGTAAGGATAGTAGGAATAAAACTTATCAACGGTACAAACAAATTTGAAAGTACGAAATAGTGCACATGTTGGCAACGCCGTAACTTGTAATCCTGTGACGTCAATCTCTTCTTAACGTGAACAACTTATAAGAGGGCTACAACCTGAACGATTGGTCGGTTGTGACATTTGTTGTATTTACCGAACGTGACACAAAACCAGTGATGCCATATGTCAGACTCAAAATATAAAACCAAAACAATAGTCGAATGTAAGGGATTGAAAAGAGTATAGAATATTTTGAAACATTTTTAATAATTAACTTTTAAAAAAGATGGTTTCAACTCGAGGAATCAAGTTTAAATTTTGTGAAGGAGAGAGAGTTTTATGTTATGAACCCGATCCCACGAAAGCTAAAGTTTTGTATGATTCAAAAGTAAGGATACTTTAAACTTTCAATACATACCCATGGTAAATCACAGTCAATATATATTTTTTTTAAATTAGGTTTTAGACGTTGTTGCCAACAAGGATCATAAAGGGAGAAAAACAATAGAGTATCTCATACATTTTCAAGTAAGTATTTTTCCTTTTAACTCATTTTCTCTATATGTTTCATATTTAGGGATGGAATTCCTCTTGGGATAGGTGTGTTGGTGAAGAATTCGTTTTAAAAGATACCCCTGAAAACAGGCAGCTGCAGAAAGATCTGGCAGAAAAATCTCAGTTGCAGCTGTAAGAACATTTCAGTTGTTTTGAATGTAATGTTGATAATGACTTCTTATTTTAGAGGTGCCTATTTATACAGAAAGGAAAGAAAGAAAAATAGAAAACCTGGTGATAGGCCTTCAGCTTCAGAAGATGGTAGTTCAAGCAGTCCAGGTAGAATGGATACTGATGATGGACAATATATTACAAGCAGTTCTGAAGATGATTCTTCAATGGAGGATGACATGATACATATTGAATTGACTCCACAGATTAGGGAATTGTTAGAAAACGACAATTTTTTCATCAAGGAAAGAAATAAAGTTAGTCTTGCTTATTATATCTGAAATCAAGGAGGTTTATATTTTTGTATGAGGATTCTAAAGGTTTCCGTGAAGTCAGTAAGTTTCCAACTCCTAACATGTTGAGGGCCACCGCAATGCCTACAAAGTGGGTCAAAACGACCCACTGAGTATTGGTTTTGAATTCAGTGAATGATTTGACATAGAAAAAAAATTATTATAATTCCTAAGTATTGCACTAAGGCAATTTAAGTGACAGTCTAATATGTCATTACAAATTTTGTGGCAATGCTTTGGATGCTTTAACATTACTTCTCACTATAGGATCATTTCTTATAAGAAAGAAACTAACATTTCCGCACCATTTCCAAAGGAATAATTTTTCAAGTTTAATAGATTTAGTTTCAATAAAATTTGGTTATCAAAATATTGATCATGACATTGAAAATGCTGTATAATAAAAAAGGTGCTGTGTTATAAAAATCATTGATGACTTGGGGAGAACATCAATTTTATATCAAATACATATAATGTGACAAAGTAATGCAACCTGACTTTTTCTATACGCGTTTCTGGTTTTCAAATATAATGACTATTAATATTGAATTTTTTTACTAATTAAAGAAAAATTATTGATTTGTGAAAGACTTGTGTACAGATTGAAAAAGAAAGAAATTTTTGTATAATTCAGTAACTATTTCATTTGGGCTCTTTTTCTTAAATTTTTTATGTAAAAGAATATCCCTGGATATTTTTCATTTAAAGGCTGCTCAAATAAAGAAACAAGCTGATAAAAATTCATTTTACCTCACTGGAATTTCAATTAATAATGGTCTGAATTTTTATTAGAACAACGATAAAAATAAAATGAAAACAACAATAAAAATTAATTGGCGCTCCGGGGCGACTTCATTGATTCCAGTGGCCCATTTGCTTTTTCAGCTGC
>WOGN01009799.1:0-14644 GCA_015342105.1 Leptinotarsa texana | reverse complement strand
CTGGGGATGAGTTCCCATTTTACAATATTTCAAAATGACAATAATTTTAAAACAATTATAATGGTTTGATTAACAAGTTGTGTCACTGTCAAATAATAATTAACGTCATCCAGGCCAGAGCCTACTATTATTGAAAAAATAGTAGAATAGGTTTTATAGGCAATCGTAAATGTATGTTTTTATTGACCCCATATTGTAATTTTGGTATTTATTCCACTATGAAGTCTAATATTTTTGCTAAGAAACAAGCTAATTCAACATATTTTGCATCAATAATTAAGACACATGCATCTTCTCATTTTGAAGAATGCTTTTTAATATTTCCAAAATGACAATACATTTTAGTGTTTACATTTGCCTGCATTTTAAAAAATTCAAACTTATGCTTCTAGCGAATCTACGTATTCTACAACGCTTTTTAGGCTTTCAATTACAATACAGCGTGTTTTATTTTAAAGATAAAAAAATAATCAGAAGTAAAATATAAAAAAGCCTTTTGTGTAAAAACCAGAAGAAATAGGTATAGGGAACCCTAATATAGTTTTAAAGAAAATCTACTCCTGCGTCAAATTACGCCACTAAATACAGGGTGTTCTAATCAAACAGTTACGAATGACACCACAAGTGTCATTAAAAAATTGGTGTTATGTTATTCAATGAGGAAATATTCGAGTAGTTCAGATTGTTATGGATGCATGAAACCACATATAAACCTTCATCGTTGATCTACAATATCCCAACAATGAAAAAAATTGCAATAAATAATTTTTATTAAGGGATTCATATTATCCAAAAATTACCTAATTTTGATCAATCCTTAATATTTATTTTCGATGGATATGAATTATTTTTAGCGACGCGTGCGTGTGTCAAAAACTCGTGTGTTCCACCAATCTCAAAAAATAATCAGCATGACTATCCCCATTAAATTTACCGTATCTAATTAGCACATTCTAGAAATGATTCTGGAAATTATTGAAAATTTTCATTCGACACCTACTAGGAGTAGAAAAATATAGATGGGAACACACACAGGAAAATCTTTAAAAAGGAGTCGTCCGAATAGAGAACCAAAAACTGCTCCAACAAATCAGGAACTAATTCAGTACACTCATAGGGCTATTCACCGAAAACTGTCTATTGATAAGACACCTGAACAAAATAGGGTCGAACAATAAATAAAATTTCAAGAAATGTTGGGCACTTGAGGCAAACAAATTGTGGACTATCCAAATTATGTCCATAGGACAATGACATATTCAAAAACTTGAAAGAAAATACACCTTTCCTTCATTTCCTAAAGATACCAACTTGACGCGCGTTGAGAAGAGTACCTGTTACATTTCTGGTAACAGGGGAAAGAACTAGTTTTGATTAGCTTCCAATTTTTAAAATTTGTGAATGAAACTGATGTTTTCATTTCGAAGTTGAAGATTAAGTCCGGCCGTACACGTACCACATATTTGCAATTGAGGCAACCACAACATTGTGGTCACGTTGACTGCACTTCGCGGTTGTCCCAACCACATTTTTGTGGTCGAATTGCGGTCATATAAACCGCACTTGCAGTTGAGGCAACTGGCATCAAACACTGAGAGACCAATATGAGAAAAAGTACACCACGGTGTACGCGGTTGGGTACGACTGCAAGTTTGTGGTTGGAGTACAGCGGATGCCGCGATGACATCTCGGCGGAGATCAGCAGTAAATTGACTGCAGACGTCCGTTTTGGCTTTTGTGAACGCCCGTGTACGTGTAGTATTTCTTATGGGCGGCTTGAGTTCGCTGGAACGCGACAGCAATTGTGTTGTCTATCCGACCGCAAAATGTGGCTCGTGTACGGGCGGTCTGAGCGTTCAATACATATGTTTTTAGGCGTAAAAAACCAATTGAGTTATTTTATTTAGAATGAGAGTGAATATTTGAAATTATATTTAATTGAAATAGAAACCCATAGAAGGTGTCCATACCTTTTCTCAATCATTGGTTATGAACGTTAGAATTTTGCAGTTGAAACATGGATTATTTTTTCATGAATGGACATTCATTCTCAAAATTGAATATTAGTCTTCACTTCTGAAAGAAATCAATGTCAAATAATTGTCCTGCAGTGGAAGTTGTTATTATGATCTATGATATGAATAGTCAAGTGTCAAATACACATGTTTTCCAGGTGTAATTTTCAATAATGTTGTTATTGAGTTATTCATTTCCCAGGCATAAAATAACACTTTCAGAATTGGCTTTGAGTTCATTATCTATCCTAAAAACAAAATTTTCCAGAAATATAACTTTTTTATGGATTGAACATAAAATGAGTACGTTTCACAAACAAGAAGATATTTCCTCTGTTCAGCAACTTGTACGGCCCCTGATTCGATTTGTAACACAATGAATGAAATTATAATGATTTGATGGCTCTTCTGTTACCTAGTGTGTGTTATACCTAAATTTTATCAGAAGAAACTTTGAAAGATTTTCGAAAATAATGCTTTTGGTGTGTCGTTTCATGTTTCTAAGTGACCTCATAAATTAGTAAAATCAAACCTTCAAACCAACTTGTATATAGTTTGCATGCTTTGTTATACAATTCAAAGTGGTTCAAGAGAGCTAGAATCTCAAAATGACTTTTTAAATACCATTTTGTTTTGTCAGGAATTCGTGACCGTAATAGTATCAATATATCTAGAAATGTGTTGGTTTTTGAAATCAACTTTCGTTTTATCTAAAATATAATTTGAATTGTGGGAATCAATTATTTGACAATAAATATTTCTTGTAATGCATACAGTGAATTAAATGTACTTTTTCTATTCCCTCCATTTTAATCGAATCATTACCTGTTTGACAGCAGGTAGGTAATGGCTCATTTAGAATAAAGGTGTATGTTAAATTAATATCGGCCATTTCCATGTGTAATATTTACTCTGATAAATATGATCTCATGAATATATTCAATTCTCCCAAAATCAGTGAATTTACTCTTCAAATTCTCTGTAAAATCGAAATAAATATTATATTTTCAGTAAATTTATTGTTCAACAGTTTTTGGGTTGGTAATGAATCTAGTTATATCCGTTAAGCAGCAACCACTTGTTTCAATTATGAGCTGTCATTCAGTATCTCGTGAAAATTCAAAATGAGTGATAACGACCATGAAATTTTTGCTACCCTGCCAGATATAACCGAGCAAGCAAATATTGCGATGGATAATTTGCTACCAGCAAAATCAAGAGAGAAATACGAATATAATTTAAAAAAATGTATGAGTTGGAGAAGGAAATCTTCGTTTTCCCAAAAAGTTTTACTCGTTTATTTCGAAGATGCAGGCAAAAACTTTGAAACCATCGTCATTTCTTCCATACTGAGAAGTACCCTGAATATCAAGAGAAATGTGGGCATCAGCAAATAATCCAAATTACGTGCCTCTCTTACAGGCAAATCTGATGGTTACAAACCGAATGAATCGTCGACTCTTACCACTGAACAAATAAATCAATTCATTAAGGAAGCTGCAGGTGGCAAATAGTAAAAAAATCGTAATTCATGAATGAAGTGTGTGTATTTTCTATAATTTTATCCAATTTTGTACTAAAGAGCCTTAGGGCAAGTGTCTTAAGGCGAAACATCGGTGTATACCAGTGAGGATGGCAGTGTTTCTATGTAAGTGCAATTTGTTACCATTCATTTAAAGTAGAACTCATGTGAATGATATCTGATTTTTATTCCACAACGAATGGTTGAAATACAAACTGAGTGAAGAAAAGTATCTTCTGTATAATTCAGCGTTCATATAGAAGTATTTGTTTCGAAAGACTTTTTTCTTAAGTATAATTCAATGTTTATATGAAAGTAGTTGTTTCAGGAGGACTTTCTTTCAGTTTGTGTCTGAAAATTATTTCTTTGCATGATCTACACATCCATATATAGATTTACTTCCTTCCTTTCTTTGGAAGATTCCCTCATCCTTCTTTTTTGTATCAAGATGGAGTAGTAGAAAGCCAAAAACTTTCTTTCCCAAAAATTAATCACCCTTAAAAAATATAACCCCTTCAAATGTGAATAGTTGTTTTCGAAGGTAATTGCTTTTTCTTTCTATTCATTTTTTATGAACTTTTTGAAACAATTTTTTAAACACTGAGACCCAACATAAAGGTTAAAACTAAAGTATTCAACCTCACCAGCCAATCATATTTCATTTGCCAGACGCAAATGTTCATTATCCAAAGCCAAAATATGAAACGAGTTAATTGTACCATTCCTTTCTACGGTCAGTCGTAGAAAAAGTATAGTACGCACCTCGAGGATAAGGTCAATTACTCCCACTCGCGAATTATCGCAATCGGCTGATTCCTCGTGCTTACAGTTTTTCGCTCGTGGGTAATAGGCTTCTGTTCCTACTTGGACCGGAATGTACTATTTCATTCAAGTTGATCTTCAACGTACTACCTGAAATCCACCGCATACGTTTCATGAGGAAGAAGTATAGATGAACCCTTTCAAAGATAAAATAGTTTTAAAAAAGGTGTTATTTTCTGGATACTTCATATAGGGGTGGAAGTTTCCACATAACTCTAAGTATATTAATAAAAAGTGCAAGAGTTATCGGTGTTGTGACATTAACTGCTTGGGGCAATAACATTTACATATTGGCAAACAAAAAACAATACATAAATCAACCAATAATGGTTATCTACCAGTACAGTATCTCCTTGGAGACGAAATCCTTTAAGACGAATTACAGTAGGAGTATTGTTATTGTTCGATCCTGTCTCAGCTACACAATGCAGAAGATGAACGGCCACAAGTCCGAGAAGGTGAGTATTATCCTATTGCTAGTAAATTAAAAAAGTAATTACGTCAACAAAGAACGTCAACAACAACAAAGGTCGCTATACGCTTTCACGAATATACCGAGAATTTTTATCCTTCTCGAATAAAACTCTAATTCTTGTCTATAGAAAATCTTGTAAGGAAAATATTGTTAGAAAAAAACGAATTTTCGAAAAGAAATTAATCTGCGGATTTTTGAAGACTAGAAGTATATCCAAAGTGTCCCCAAATTGGTTGTTCAAGAGAGGTTTTTTCCGTATTTGTGGGTTTACGATAAAATTTATACTTAATGACAAAATCTGCTGCAAATAATACATGACAGAAAATGAATAATTCTTCATTTCAATTCCGAGAGAATTATGGAACATCAGATTGGTTCTAATATCTTATTCTAAACATGAAGTGATGTCGAAAGTTTCGATACAAGTAATTCCAGAAATGTATCCTCCTGATGTAACATTCTCCTGGAAAATGGAAATAAATAATTCATTGGTGCTTCCCCGAACGACGAAAGCCCTTTCTGATCGAAATTTTTGCTCCAGACAAAACATTTTCTTTGAATTACTTTTATTATAACAGAGTGATCCATACAACTTGGCGTCTTAACGCCACGAATTTTTTTTCTTTCATGTAATTCAACGTTGATGTGCAAGTAATTATTGTTTGAGGGGGCTGTTTCTCCCAGTTTTTATCTAAAAATGATATATGTATGATCTACACGCCCTTATTAAGAAATTATTTTGGAATGAATTGCCTTGTTCCTTTCTTTAGAAGATTCCCAATTTTTTTCGTATGAGGTTGGAGAAATAGAACACCACAAACTTTTTCCCCCAAAAAATTACAAAAAAGGATGGATTTTTGTGGTCCAGAAACTTTCTGAAAAACACTTTCAAAGATATTTCCTTGGGTTGATCTGAGGGATAAGTTGGAGTGATTCCGCTAAGAATCCATAACAATTACCACGTCGTTTTTGTCAAACTGCTCAGAGTTTTTTCCTCATTTTCAAAACATATTTCGTTTTTGTAAACTGGAAAACAATTTTTCAACTCCTCTTTCTATTCAATACCTCCGGTCAACGCGCAGCTTTATTCGAGTTACATAACAATTATTTCGTTTCTTAAGTACAAATGATTTTTTCTACTTCCTATGTAAAGTGATCCAATATGGTCACACAATTCGAAAATTAATTCATTATCCTTTCAAAAAAACGACTGTGATTTCGGAATAACTGAAATAGAATTTTTTCTCAATGAATAAGGATATTTTCATTTCAAACCCAATCATTTTGTTACGAAATACTCATACGTGTTATACGTATTGTTAGGTTCAATTTTTTTTTCTCTATTATCCTGTAGATGATTTAGATCACAATTGAAAAGATCAGTTGTTTCTCATGAGAAATGATTCTTTTCAATGAACTCTTAGCAATACTTCCAATCTATCAATATTTGGGTACGAAAGCCTGTAACTTCAGAAGGATAAATTTCCGGAAAAACTTGTAGGAAAACTTTCGAATCCATTTTTGGGATCACCCTGTTCATATGGATTTAAATAGGGGAATAGGATTTTTGGGTGAAACATTATTGATTTTTTTTTTCATAAATCAACAAATGGAGAAAAAATCCTCTATCGAACTCACCGAAACAATTTAGAATAAAACATTGGTTCAGTTGTCTAATATTAAAGAAGAAATATGCATATGAGCCAATCGGTAAATGTGACAGCCTCTTATGTAGAAAATATTTGTCCATTTCAATTACTCAAAAATTATTCATATTCTATATGTTAGAAGTGTGTTTCACCCGAAAAAGAAATAAAAGATGTAACAAATCTATCACCCCATGAATAGATCAGTCTGGTTAGTAGTATTTCAGTATCTGTTAAAACGAAATGTAAATTCAATATTGCACCAATATGAGCTTCAGTGATGAACAGGTATGTCATCATTTCAATTCAAAAGAAAAATTAATTTAAATAACGCTTCACTGTGAGATTCTTATTTTCACTGAACTATAACTTCTTCGGGCGTATTCAGTCCTGAAAAATCTTGAAAACCGCTTACCTGAGTAGTGTTTGTGAAATATTGAAGGTTATTGCAAATAGAATATATCAGTAAAACTATATACTATTTTCAGTATTTTAATATTAAATTTCACAAAAAGAATTTGAAGCTTTATATCTTCTATTAATTATCTGCGAGCGCTTTCGACAGTTGGTCGTACTGTCATCTTCTAGGCACTCATCAGTGATGAGATTTGATGAGACTTCAGTGGAAGGAATGTCCACTGCACCACCTGCAGACAGAGCCAGGAAACAACTCCAGATAGGAAAATTAAAGTAATTACTCAGATAGGCCGTAATAATGGTTTCAACGCAGACACAATCCAGAAGTTAGTCCGTAAATTCACGTACAGATTAATATACTCCCAGATCAAATAATCATTAATCATGAAGTGGGTAACTCTAACATATTTTGGTAAAATAGCAGAGATGATTGTTCAGAAAAAATAATATGGAAGTGGCATTCAAACCACATGCCAGGTTATATGATTTCTTTTTCAATGCCAAAGATAAAGTGGACAAATTTCTCAAAACGGTATGCTGAACATGAAATATCCTTCAGACTAGGTAAAAATGCTACCTACAATCTGCCGAATCTAAACGATACGGAAATTTTGCACTATGCAATGAAGGGTTGCAAACTCATGTATTTGGAATCCTCAAAAATTCAAAAGCATACACATTGCGGGTGCAACATGTTAAATGATCAAATCGATCTAGTTTACTCACCGGTCTTCAGGGTAAACAACATTACGATACTCAGTTAAATTAAGTACTTCTGTTAATAACTATAGTGGTGTTATAGGTATAAGGGGTAATGTAATCAATCATTTTTAGTTCAATGTATAAGTTTGAAAATGTCCTTATAGGACGAAACTGCAGTAACGTTAGTTACAAATAAAAGTGGTAATGAACATATAAAGTTTCGATTCTCATTTTTCATAACGATTTCCTACCACGTGGTAATGGCTACATTCATCAATTTATTGACCTATTTTGTAATTTTTTTAACCTAAAGTTTCATCAATTGCATAGGTTTTTGACAGCAGCACATAGATGTTACATTACCTACGTCATAATTAAAATCTAAAAACATCGACTATTCTTCATATGTTGTCCCTATTATATGAGAAAGAAATCCTATTATAATATTCAGTTTTTTATTTTGATCAAGATTTCAGCCATATCTAGCGAAGAAGTGATGCTCTACTAGATATAGATGCAGCCAAATTTTCCGGATAAGGTTGAATCGATTGAATTTAACATCAACTTATTTGAATCTGATCCTCCTTGATCTTGTCCCTTCTGCATGTTAAAATCTACCGCAAAAAACTAGAAATTGTAATATCTTGAATTATTTACCTTAGATTCTTTTGAGGCCTTTGAAGTTAAATAGGAACACGAAATGTGAAATTTATTTTATCGAACAGTACCAACCCTTTTATCTACTCGATGTTCGTTCACTGAAGTCTGGCACCGTTGCTTCAATTGTCCTCTGTCCACCTGCACGCCATTTCAGTTGAACTATCGAAATGTATATACAGGTTGTCCCAGTCTCTCATAAATGAACCGTTACAACTTCTCTATCCTGATACGGAAATGTGGGAATCTTCCAAAGAACGGAATGAAGTAATCAGAGATGAGTAGATCATGCAAAGAATTAACTTTCAGATACAAACTGAAAGCAAAAGCCCTCTCGAAACAGCTACTTCCATATGAAATACTTTCGAATGAAATACTGAACACTGAATTATATAAAAACACTTCTCAAAGGGCTTGATATTCCCCAAACATGAGTATGTTTATTTCATGTGAACATTTTTTGCGTTTGTTATTTTTGAGTGAAGTTGAATATGTCTTCAACGTTATGGCGAAGAAATTTTACTTCTGAAGTTTGTAGTTTCAAAAAAGAATATTCGAAATTCTAATTAAATTTCGCGGGTTGTGAACCAGTTTCCATCAGCTTTCGACTCCCCGTACTGAATGTCAGGCGTGAAATAATAAATATGAGATATTGTAAAATTCGAGATACAAAACAGGATGCAGGAAAAATCCTGGATGGAAAAGGAAACGAAAAAATGATTAGTGTTTGAGAATCCAGGAAGTTAATTTTTATAGATTTTTAGAAACGTCTTATAGCTAGCAGAAAATGGTGAATATTCTCTGTTGAACTATTCGAGAACTAAATCAGGGTGAATGTGATTTTTTTAAAGCGGAAAATAAATGAGAAACTGTGCAAACTCGAAGTGTTTGAAAATAATCACAATAATCACAAAACGATGGAAAAATAAAAAATATGTTGTAGATGCCAATATATAATTGAATTTGAGAATAATTACTAAGGAAATTTTGTAGATTTTTTTAGAACTCCTCCCCAATAGGCGATTGATATATAGATAATTTATATTTGTGGAGACATCTCTAAATATAGCGGTAGCGTACCTGTCGTAACAGTTAATAGCTTGAACAATTATTCAATCATAACTGATGGAAATGGAAATTGCCTGAAAGTCAGACAATGAAACGGTTATAGCTCGGTGAACATTCATTGAGAATATTGAAACAGTGTTATTATACTAGAAATGGATCGCTTCGTACTCCGTGTTTCAATACAAAACAGCGTCATGAATTAAACACCACGTAAGCGAATAAGCGAGGGTTTCGTTGTTTGAATAATTTCAAATTTGAGTGTATAGAAACAATTAATGAAATAAATCGTCGTGTAGTACAAATACAATTTTTCAAATCAACAATTCTAGAACAGTATGCTGGAAGTATTGCTTGATAAAGCTATTCAATTAATTTGCAGCCAATGTGTCCAAGATGAGGGTCATTATGGAAAAACCGATAACCTTGAGAGAAACAAAGTGGGTTAAATTGGGAACAAGTTGTTATCGCTGAGAAATCAAACTCAGAATGATTGATTCTTTTCGCCGGTCTATATGAAAAATTATTTTCATAGTTTCTCGGGGATCAAACGTTATATTGAAAAGATGTCAACGCCATCTTGCACAGTTTGAAAAGTGGAAGTGAGTAAGTGTAATTTCAACATCTTCTAAATATTTTGTCAATAATATTTTGTGTAATTGATGGGTTGTTTATTTTGTGGAAAATCACGATTACTTTAATGAAGTGAATGAAAACACTTTTATGTAATTTTCACTAGTTGTTTCATTTTTACGGCCGGTTTCGTGTTTTATCCCATGAAAACTAGTAAGTTAGTTTCAACCTTGATAATGGGATAAAACCCGGAAACGATCGTAAAAATGAAATAACTAGTGGAAATTACACAAAAATGTTCTCATTATTTCCATTTGAGTGAAATAATATTAACGAATTTTGGGCCTTTTCGAATAATTCAAGTACTAATTAGAATTTTATAAATTTAAAACGACCATTGTATGAGATCTAGAATAGCCATGGTTTGAAATCAGTCTTGTTGCATATCATTTATGAATAGGTATTCGAAATATTGAGTAGTGAAGAAAACAATTCATTTTTCGAATAAATCAGAAGTATGTATTTGAAATAGTCTATATATTTTCCTTTTTTGAGAAAAAGAAAAATCATCTATGGGTATGAATTTGCAAAATCTTTGTCATTCCAAAATATGTGGTAAACCAAAGAAAACTGGTTCATTTTTCGCAATAATTTTTCGTTTTGCCCAAGCAGATTCTCTGTTCCTTCAGATTCATTTATTTTTTCGATTATGGAAGGGTTAAAAACAGAAATATTCAAGAAACATTGAATCCTCCACAAAAAATCTCTTTCCAAAACGTTATGAAGAAATTTTATAGGTTAAATCCGCTTCATTAATATTATATGAGATAGTTTGTGGAAAGTTGCAAATTCATGTTCATTATTATTCTCAGTAACAGTCACGCCTACAATATTTATTTAATTATTTACCTTCATTTCAGTGGTAAATTCAATTGATCAGAGTGGAATTAACAAATTCGACAAACTTGCCCAACTGCCTATCTGTACAAGTAAAACATACTATGATATCTACGTATCTATATTACTATAAGAAATTGTTGATTAACTGATTATTGTGACTTTCATTTTCAAGGTTGTCTGCAAGCATAATACCAAACTAGTTTCCCATTATTAGCCCTTGGCGAATAACATTTTTCATTAAATGTGAAGTAATTTCAAGACAGACAAAGAGTAAGTAGGTGTGAATTCCCTGTTTTACTAGTGGATTGACATGGTTTTTATGTAAGAGACGCTCAACGAACTCAATGGTATCAATTGGCGGAATATTGGAAAATATGTTTTGGGTATCAAACGATGATAATGCAGGGTTATCAGAAAGATTTATAGTTAATAACATTCAATAATTGATATTTATTATTCATACTCAATCGCGGTTTGAAATAATTGAGTGTGAATTTTAATCAATTTTAATCATTTTTGATATTTTAACAGACTACGACACTACAGGTCTAATTGGGAATTGTTCTTCATGTAATTCAATGCGATATTACAGTTTAGGTGGATGTGGGTTCGTGCTCACTTATATTCATAATTGACTATGGTTTCCTTCACCCCTTTCTGATACAGAGTTGTAGGATCATAATTAAATAGAAACGGCCGATACTTGAGGAAAATCCATACACGAGTCGCGGTTTTTGTAAAACCTTTATATTGAAAATCATACAATAAACTGTATTAGTTAGTTTTTTTGTAGGATCATTCCTCAGAATATCATAGGTTCCTGAATTAAGAAGTTTAGAGTTTTGCTAACTTATTCTTTTTTTTCTGTAGTGAGTAAGTAAGTGAAAAATGTTTTATGTTGAACACTGTCATTGATATGATGATATAGATAATAATGATATAGATAATGTACTGAAAACTAAAATTCGGAAGATCCTAGGTTGCACTCATCACAGGACTCTCATCAGCAATCCACGGTCTGATCAGACTAAAAAATAATAAAATCGTTGGGCTTAGCGTAACCTGAGTAAATATGTAAATACAACACCCAACGATTTTATCATTTCTTTATCTGATCAATACCGTAGATTGCTGAAGAGAGTGATGTGATGACTGCTACCTAAGACCTCCCAAATTATTTTTCATATTTCAGTACATTATCTACATCATTATTATATTTTATTTTTCCAATAAAACCGTTTAACATGATTTTCTTTACATATTTTATTTTCAAGTTTTTAGTTTCTAATTCTGTTACGCAATTCTTCTCATTCTGTTTACTTCATTCATTTCATTGCCTCAGTTTAACAAGATAATATAATTTCATTTCAATATAATATAATTTCAATTTGAAATGGCGGATTTGAAAAAGAATATTTCTATTCTACTTTTCAAGCCCTGTTATTCGATACCCATATTGAGGTAGTTGTGAAAAAAATGTGTAAACCGTCATTTTGTGGCTGCAGCCATCTTGAATATGCATCTTTTTTCAAAGTGTACCACTATTCTTCTAGTCAAGCCCTGTCGTTTGATATCCATATTGGGGTAGTTGTGAAAAAATATGTAATCCGCCATTTTGTAGCCGACGCCATCTTGTTTTTACAATCATACAGAGTTTATTGAATTGTATTGTCATTGAAACTGAATGTGTGTGCCAAATTTTAGATCAATCTGTCAATAGGAAGGAGGTTAAACTTCAAAAGCTTAATTTGACCCAAGCAAATAATTAAACAAACAAACGAACAGGACTAGTTAAGAAAAACCATTCGAATAATAGAAGTTCAACCTTTGCCCCCTCTCGTGAATATAAAGTCACTATCATTAGATATTTGCTTCAACGATTTTGAAAATTTAATTTAATTTTTGAAATCTGCAGCCACATGTTCATTTGAATTTGAAGTATCTCCCACAGCCAGCTCTCTTTCGATACCTGAACATTATATAATTACAGATTCAATATTCACTTCGATGTTCTAATTTACGCCGTTTTTTATAAATCGAGTGTCATCTTGCGTGAACTCTGTTTCGGTTACATTCACAAACCAATCGAAAAACTTATAGTTAGAATAGATTTTCAAACTGTGGGTCTAGCCCCGTATTTTTATCATGGGAGGTCATGTCTGAGGTTTCACTAATTTTTTCTCGAACGTCTGAGTCCAGAATTTGTAATTCTATAGTGACTGTAAAACCGCTTGATGAAGTTGTTTTGTAAACTGCCCAGTGACAATATCATTAATAAGTGTTACTTGAATACAATTAACAGGGTTTTTTCGACTAGTTTTCAAAAGAAACTGGTCCAAAAAAAAAGATCTAATTAAACTCTTTAGTTTTGGAGGAAACACTGCATTCAATACATTTTTACTCATTTCGAAGTTTTTTTTGAAAGACAAAACACAAGCACTACAGGAAAATTTTTAGGGCGCTTTGAGAGCGGTGCCTGTGCATAAGTATTGAATCACATTAGATTTGAACCTCAAAACGATGAGCAGCCACAGTCCGTCGCGTATTTCTGATATGTGCCGCTCTTGGGAGAATTAAATGTGCCCAGTCACTTAAACACTTCCCGTGAAAGTGTATACATAAAAGAGAGGCAAATCTCCCAACATTTCTTCGATGTTCCAGACTATCAAGGTTGCACGTGAAGTTCGCGTCTCCAATCAGGCGGATGGCTCTTTTCTTGATGGAATCCAGTAGCTTCAGGGTATGCTTAGAGGCGGAGCTCCGTACATGAGAATAATAATACAAAGCTAAAGAAGGTCTGATCTGAGATTTATAAAGCATCAGACGTTGATGAGGTGTGTACAGTTTTCTAGTTCGGAACAGTGTTAAAAGTTTTTGAGAAGAGGCTTTTGCAATTCCAGCGATATGATTGAGCCAAGACATACTCGTTTTGGTGACAATTTTAAGACCCAACAAACTCATCGAAGCAGAAAGTGGAATTGTCTGACCTGACATCATTATATCCGGTTCGGAAACATTTATCTTTTTGAAAAAAACCGATGCCTAGGTTTATGTGGCATTGAATTTGATAATTGTATAAGATTGAATATAATTAAATATACTTGATGTCTTTTTGGAACGTATATTTTGACTAGTAAACAAAGTCTGATGATTTTTATAACAACTACATAGTTATATACAGTGGGCTCATCCATCATACAGGATCAGTCTTCATTCTGCAACACCCCCATTTGATGAGGAGCCCAATACAGAAGTAGAAATCCCCATGTGATATCTGCACCACTCGTGTTTTCTTCTGTTGACTGCTTTTGTTGAAGAATCTACAACCATTTTCTCAGTGGAAACTTTTGTGACGATAATATTCTTGATTCTGACAGATTCTCTGACAAAATGGTGCTGAGCATCAATGTGATTAGTTCTAGCGTGATAAGAAGCATTTTTGACGAATCTATTGCATATTACACCAAAGGTTCCAAACAGTACATCATAAATCTATTGCACTCTTGTTATCACAATATATGGTGATTGGATACTTTATCTCAGTTAGTTGAATTTCTTCAATAATTTGATGCAACCACTGATCTTGTGTTGCATGAGAGAGCCGAACGTACTCCGCTTCAGTTGAAGATCTTGCAAAGGTTTGTTGTTTTTTACTCAACCCCATTTGCAAATTTGAAAATATATCCAATGGTTGATTTCCTATCATATCCGTCATCTGCATAATCAGCATCGGAATAACCATGTATTCTACTATCTTTACCGTTCGAATAAATGAGTTTCATATTTTTCGTACCTTGAAGATATCTATAAATTCTTTTGACAGCTGTCCAATGTTCTGGTCCTGGGTTTG
>WOGN01009798.1:0-10671 GCA_015342105.1 Leptinotarsa texana | reverse complement strand
TAGTAGTTACCCGCTGTTGAGCCGATCACAATTGTTGTACCGACAGAACACTACAGACCTAAGTTTGGAACTCTAAAACCATTCTTGTTCTTCAAGCTACCTTGAGGGACACACACACACACACACACATATAAGCTTAGCTATTAAGATAGGGACAAATAACTTATCAGTGACTAGATTTTTGATGTTTGATTAATTATCTCAACAAAGATTTATATGTATACGTGTTTCGATCACCAAGTGGTCTTCTTCAAGAGGAAGATAAAACTATAAACTTCTCAAAACTGAAGCTATTTATGTTATCTATTCAGGTACATCATACAGGTAGGTAATCAGTAATACCACCCATACAAGTGTACCATCCTAAATTCATTTTACAATTGGCCTTTCTATTATTTTACAATATGTCCTTATCATCATCATAAGTAAAATATAATAACATCTGTCTTTCCTATTCTCATCCCCAATCGAGCATTATCTATCACAAAGTTCTTTCTCCGATGCCGCTATCCAATTCTCATGTTTTTACAATATCCTACGGTTCATAGTTACCTGAACAATAGTAAATATGTAGAGACAGTGCAAGAACTGGAGTTGTGCAGTGTGGTGGAAGACCCGTAGCAAAACAGTCAAGCTTTGAGAAAAGAGGAAGTGGGAACTCTAAATGAGTATAGTCCTCTGGTTGAGCCCCCACAGTCATCAACAGAACTAATTCCCAAAAGAGTTGGAATAACGAACCCTATCCCTACAAAGCATATAAAGCCGATGTTTCGTCGCTTCTGACCAGGCCGGCGAAAACGAGTACAACAATGATCTACCCTTGTGCTCCTTCAAGAACTCCAGAATGTTCGACCAGTTTGTGGATCCCGATTGTTGGGCGAGTGTGCAATACATACACTATCGACAGTAAGGCAGTGAGCTTACAGCCAAAGGGACTGCTTAAGCAAAGCAATTACTGCTTCATCAACTCAATTTTGTAAGCGTCGATGGCATGTCCACCACTTTATAACTAACTGAACTGTCTAAGCAGAAACTTTTCTTCGAATGTGGGAAGGAAGTCCACTCCGATTATACTTGGAATGTGCAAACATTTTCTTAATCTTATATTTCGTCAAATTTCAAATGCGGGTGCAAACATCCTTAGCACCCTTCCGCTTCCTTTCATATTTGATTGATTCATTTTTATAGTCAAAAATAACTCATATTGAATTCTCTACCATACGCACATTTTTCTCGTTATTCTCATAAAAGGCATACAGGCACGATTTCAATTTGGATTTTACAAGATGCACCTGGGGATACGATTGGCATGCAAATATTCAGCATCAAATTGTAACCGTGATGGGATATTTTGTCGAGTTCTTTCTTTGGCTCTGGCGAACTTTTCCAAAGACTTTACGATTAGATTTTCAGAAAATATTCTGAAGTTTTCAACAGCTGTTTTATATGCTTAACTCAATCACGAAACATACAACAGTCTGACTGTGCTCACCAGAGATATATACGCCCAGAAAATGAATATTTCGAATGGAATTTTAAATGTTCATCTCAGCTTTGCTAGACTGTAGAATTTGACTAACTCGAGCCTTGAACAATTACTTTCCTATCTAATACGTCGATTAATACTGGATTCCACATTTGTGATAGTTTCCTTGTTGAAGCAGAAAGCATCTTCGTGAGTTAACTTGAGCAAATGTTTTTTAAATGCAGTTCAACATCCGTTGGGTTTTTTTTTTCGCTTCCTTGGAGCTGTCTGAGTAGACTAGTCTTTCTCAAAGTGGGCGATAACACCCCTTGTGGGCGCTGGAGGCCTATAGGGGGGGCAGTAGAGGGTACAGAGAAGATTGGGGGCGTTGAAGCGGTTTAAGGGGGCGATGGCTAATTTAAAAATGTGTTTTTGCTTTTAACACAAACTTTACCGCTTCTTTACGCTTAACGCGCGTTTCCTCGTGTAACGCTATCTAGGGGACTAGACAGTAACAATTTCCTGTACGATAATTGTCAAACTGCACAATAGATGGCGGTAAGCTTCAATGTGAAGCGAGAAGTTTCTAGTCTCCATTCTCAAAAGTACAAGGCCCGCTGCCTTATATAAAAGCGCCCGCGCCATCCAGCCAGTAATGTCATTCGACGACATTGGGAAAACAAGTGAATTTAGTCAGCGACTAGCTATACACAAATACATCTTCGCTTGTGTGCCTTCTTTGTTGAAAAACATTTTCGAATGAACCGATGAATAAAATGCATTCCGATATAAAAGTGTGACTTATTTTCAAGAACTGGAAAAGAAACACTCAGCTCAGCCAACTATGTCAAAACTTTTTTCGGCGGCTCCATAAACCAGGGGTAGATATTATCCGAAAAATTTTTTTGAGCAATAGTTCCCTGCAAAGATGAATTGATGAGATGACTCAAAACATTGTGCAATCATCCGAAGATAGTTAGATGAGTCCACTTTACCAACCAATGAAGCATTGTTGTTGTCATACGTGAGGTTTATTAAAAATGAAAAAATATATCAAGAATTACTATTTGCCAGAAATTTTGAGACGGATACAAAAGGAGAAACCATATATAATACACTGGAAAAAAATTGTGATGAGAAAGAAATTTCTCTGAAGAATATTATATCAGACAGATGTCACAAAGCCTTCATAGCATACTTAAAAAATAAAATTCCAGATGTGCTCACTGTACATTGCGTCATTCATAGGCAACATTTGGTTGCGAAAAATTTGAGTGAGCACCTCTCTCAATCACTATAATATCTCATCAGTCAGTAAAATCCGAAATAGCTCTTTAAATGATAGATTATTAAATCAGCTTTGTGTTGCTATGATGAAAATTTCAACCGATTGCTATTTCACATAGAAGTGTGTTGGTTATCAAGAGATAACTGTCTGAATCGATTTTACAATCTATTTGACTCTGTAATAGAGTTCTTGGAAAACAAAGACACAAAGAATTGCACAACTTCATCACTTCAAAGAATGATATTGCGTACTTGACAGACCTGTATAAATTATTTAACGATGAAACAAAATTGTAATTGATTAAACAAAAAATGTCATTGCTGCTTTTGCAGCCAAATTGCTGTTATACAATTATATCGGCAGGCGTGAGTTTCGCAATTTCCCTAATTTGTCAGCAGTATCCTTTAAGAACAACAAATTGCTTGTTTACTGCCAACATTTGGAGAACCTCCACAGTGATTTCGCAGAACGATTCCAGGACATTTTAAAATTGGAAATACCGGACTGCATATTGAATCCTTTTTCACATGTCAACACAGCAGGATCAGCCCAGCTGGAAGAAGAACTCATTGAACTGATAATGAACGAGGAAATAAAAATAAAATTCAAAAATGGATACTAAGAATTTTGGCTACAAAAGCCAATCCCACAATTGTACCCAGGATTGTGGTCCATCGTTCAACGATTTTTGATAGCATTCACATCATCGTATTTGTGTGAATGTGGATTTAGTGCTGTGGCAACATTGTTAACTAAAAAGAGAAATTGGTTGCAGATTACCGAATGTGGTGACTTATGGCTGTAAGTCTGATATTAACAAACTTGTTAAAAATCATCAAATTCATTGAAACGTTTGTTTTAATAACATGAATAAAAGATTTTCTAATATTACAAAATGGTGTTTTACATTAATTATTAAAATAATGGCTGCGATTGTGATTCTTAAGATGTAGTAAAGTAAAAAAATTTGGGGGCGCTTGAAAATAATTAATTCTCGAAGTGGGCGGTAGACAAAATAAGTTTGAGAACCTATGCTCTACGACAACAGGAGACCTTCAGGATAGTGGTTGGACACCGATGAGCCACCCAGGTACTTCACAAAGGCGAAAACCCACCAAAAAGGACTATGGTTACTGTATGGTGGTCACAGCAGAGTTCTATTATGAGGAAATCGAGAGGAAATGTACCGAAAATTGCTACAGTGGCAGCCAGCACTGGTCAACAGAAGAGGTTCGATCATGCTCCAAGACAACGCCCGTCCACACGTTTCACAAATCACCGCCCGAAAAGTAAACGAATTGAGCGTCGAAGTTCTGCCTCAGCCACCATACTCCCCAGACCTCTCACTAGCCGACTACCATCTTTTAATTCACTTCGATAACTTTGCCAATCAGGACCAGGCAAAAACGGCCTTCGTCAACTTCATCGAATACCGAGCACTCAGTTTTCATGCTGACAAAATTCATCAACTTGTGTGACGTTGGCACATGGCACTTATTTCGATTAAATTGAACAAGTATTCACTGATGTATTATAGTTCAAAGTGGACTCATAAAAACTAATAAAACTTTTGAAACAATCTGATAATATTGAGACGTAACACTTAGTGGGAAATAAATCATTAGCGAAAAATACTAAATTGAAGCTAGCTTTACCATTACTATTCGATGACTCCTTGACGAAAGTATTGTTTGCTGCTTCGCTAGTACTAGGCTTTTCATCTATTACGAAAGTTTTCTCTGCCTTCTCATCTAAAACATATGTGGCATTCGGTTCAGTGCGAGCTTCAGTTGTTGTCTCACCATCCTTTTCATTATTTTTTTGTAATACAACAGTGTGATTCAAAAGAACCTCATTTACATGATCACATTCTCTGTTGGAAATTTCTTCATTGTCAACAAAAAGAAGGCTTTTTGGTTCTGAAGAAAAGCTATCAAACAAATTTTCGTTAACGTTATTTTGATGGTCGAATGTTGATCCCAGAAAGTTGTCCCAAGTTTCCAAAGAATAATTTAAATCTTTATTCGGTGGAAAATTTTCCAAGCGAGAAAATTCCATTGAAAAATCTGCATCCAGCTCACCATTTTCTTTTGGATCTCCGAACAAGTTTATACTCGAAAACGTATCTTCGACTGGGAGGGAAATTTCTCTTTTCTTAAATGGAGTGCTGGCAAAGACAACAGAATGTGTTAGGGAATTTGGCATAGCTTCCTCTTGATTCGTACTGAGATCAAAGTTCACACATTTTGTATGAAGATCTCGAGTTCTCTCATTTTCTTCAATTTTATCACAGCTGTGATCCCTTTTAATATCCGTTGCATCTTCTGTTTCTGAAGATAAAGCTTCGGTTTCACTCTGCTTCACATTTCTGGATAACTCTTCTTCCAGATTCATATATTCTTTCCCTTTTACTGGAGAATATGCATCAGATCTATTTATTTCATCTAATGTATGAACTTTTTTGTTGTCTTCCAATTCAATATGGATATTTTCCGCACAGGTTTCAACAAGATGTTCAACAGCTTCAAGTGGTTCCCTGGTTTCATTTATACTTTCTGGTTTAACAGTGGTCTTTTCCACATTAGCATATTCATTGAATACTTCCACGTCCACAACTTCTTTCACTTTGTGAACAACATTTTCATTACAGGTTTCCACTACTCTAACAGGTTCACATTCCTCTTCACAGCAAGTAGTAGTTTCAGGTACTGATTGACTTGGATTAACATCATTGATAACTTCTGAACATTCTTCATTCCTCTCATCCAAACGGCCAATTTCCTCTACTTCTTTTTGTTTATAATTGATACTTTCATTACAAGTCTCCACAAAAGTTTCACAAGTTTGATTTGGTTCTAAAATTTCACCATCAAGTTTTTCATTGCAGTCATCTTTATTACTTAATGCAAGGGTTTCTTTCAAATGAAAATTTTCACTAATAAATTGCATATTTTCATTTCTATTGGCTACCTGACCCATATTGGGAAATTCTTTCACTCTATGAGTACTATTTTCATTAGAAGTTACAATACTTTCAATAGTTTTACCAAAATCATCATTATTGAATGTGGTGCTTGACATTTCAGTACAACCAACATCCTTCCTTGACATTTTTGGATCGATTTCTGCATCACTTTCCTTATCTAATGTTTGGATTGCTTCTATTTCCTTCAGTTTATAATCAACATTTTCATTACGGGCTTCTACAAGCGTTTCAGTGTTTTCACTCTGCTTTTCAATGATTTTGTCAAGTTTCTCAGTACAGTCGTCGAATGGATTTGTATGTTTTACAAGGTCACATTCACCAATGATATTTCCAATACTTTCATTTCCCTCTTTTATTTCATTCAGTGTACTCATATTTTCGATTTCTTTAGACTCGCAAATGACATTTTCATTACTGGTTTCTATATCATTTTTACACTCCTCTTCGGAATTGGTCATATAAGGCTTTAATAGTTTTGGCTCAATTGATTGTGAAGGAACTTCTGTGTTACTTTCACTGCCTTCATTCTCTTCTTCCAATGTGCTTGCTTCCATCAGTTTATGACCAACACTTACATTAGTAGCTTCTAATAAAAATTCAGCAGGCTCATTAGGCTCTCCGATGATATCATCAAGTTGCTCAGTGTGTTTATCATCTCTACTCAACTGATCTGTTTGTTTCATAGAGATATATTCATCATTAACAATATTTCCATTTTTTTCTTCGGTTTCATTCTGAAGCTTTTCAGATAATGTAGTGCTATTTTTAGAAGTCTCAAGAACATTTTCAACATTTTCACCCAATTGTACAGAACCCTCAAGTTTTTCAACGGAGTTAACACCATCTCTAGTCTGCAATTCCTCTGAAATAATGTCTCCGCCTGTATTTCCCCCGTTAAGTGTGTTTATTTCCGAGGTTTCCTCTGATTCATTATAAATATTTTCGTTACATCCAACTCCTAATGTTGAATATTTTTCGTGGGTCGGGTTGGAATCTTCCAATTTTTTCGTCTGATTAATATCCGTCTGTAACTGTTCAGTTTGTGTGACAGCAACGTTTTCTTTAGTGTTGTCTACATAGGCTGCATTCTCTTCGATTACCTCACTTAGTGAGTTAGCATCAATTTTTTTAGAATTGTTTTCAATATTTTCAGTATTCGTGTCCACTGAAGATTCAACTGTTTCAAACTGCTCATTATATGCATTTTCCAAAGAACCAAGAGTTAGAGGTACTTCCAAACTTTCTGGCACAAGGTAACTGGTTATAAGATCTGATGACTCAATGTCATTACATATAATATCAATACCATCCTCCAAACTGTCAATCAGATTTAACTCCGTTTCATTTTGATAGCTCTCCGGCAACTTTTGCCAGGTTCCATTTGACTCGGCATCTTCTTGGCTAGAATCGGAACCTTTTCTAACCAAATCCATATTTAAATTCGACTCAGTGTCATTTATTTTCGAAGAATCCCATGGATCTTCACTAGATATGTTTTCTAATTTATCACATACTTCATATTCACGAAAATTATCCGACGTTTTGATTATCTTCGCAGAACTTTTCAAGTCCCTTTCTTCAGATTTCAAACGAATGTCTGAGACCTTATCAAAGTTTATGATTTCAGTTAACTTAGTATTTACATTCAAAGGACTGTACTTATCTATGGTAACGTTAAACACATTGAAAACTTGACCGGCAGGTTTGATTTCTGTTGGGCTGTTCAAGTCCTGTATCAAACGTGAAGAGTTTGTAACAGGTGAATTATTGATGTTAGACTGATTGCCCATTATGTTCTCATCAACTCTAAAACTACTATGACTAATATTATCAGGTACAAAAAGAAGACTGTCTTTACGTTCCTCCTGCAACTTCTTCAACTCTTCTTGGAAAGTATCTTTTATACTTAATAGATTGCCTTCGCTTCCGAAGGTTACGTTTCCAGCGTCAGTATTATTTGAAGGAGCTAACCTCACATTTTTATAGTTATTTACTTTGTATTCTAAACTGGGCAAAGGGGTTTCCGATTCCGATTCGGAGTAATCTACGTGAGTGAGGACCATCAGATCAGCAACAGATCTCGATTTTAATCGCACCTTCTCCGTGTATGCACCCCTTTCTACTTTATTCCGCCAATTCTCATCTTCCGTTTCACTTCCGCTACTAGTTCTCTGGTACAATTTGCTATCACGAAGGTTATTTTCCAAACCTACCAGTTCACTAGGTTTAGATTTGTTTGTAGTACTCTCTTGGTCGCTGGAATCCGAATTGAAAATCCTTTCGGAAGTCAAAGATTCTTCGTTGGCACTGGAAAACCCCGTATTTCTTAGTTCGTCCTCTACAAACAGTATATGCGATCCTCCACTTTCTACCAACAAGTCTTCAAAAGAGCCGTGTAGATTGTGAAGGCTGGCGGACAGAGACTTTCTGATCTTCGTTTCGGGATAATGCATGTCGATGGAAACTGAATCAGAAACATGATCAGTTTTGACGATGGAATTTGGCTTGAACGATTCCCATCTCTCGTCGAAATCGTCCGAAGACAGAAGACTTTGTGATGCGTTCGGATTAGTGTTTCGATGAACTTGTAACAAGTCTGCCAACATTAAATCGATTTGGGTTAGCGTAGGCCTTGAATCTGCATTTGTCCAGCACAACTGCATCAACCGAAATCTGAAAATGAATAAAACTTTATTAATTTATCGAATAAAAAGAAAGATAGTTCAAGTCCAAATGAATTAAATATTTTCAACAACGTCAACAGCTGGAATTACTCAAAGTTAGTTATACTATAGTATAAAATTTTCAATTGAAGGTAACTCATATAAAAATTGAACTAAGAGCTAACGGCAACAATGTTGAATGTTAGAACTAAATTCTTACCGGGGTCATTTTTATTTTCTCTGCATCGCCACTGTAAATAATTGAAAAGTAAGATGATTCCATAAAATTTGCCCCCTTAATAAGATAGCTTCTGCATATCGATAGGATGTACGAGCGAATAGGTGAACCAGTTTGTTAAATACTTTGAAACATCGGTAAACTGATCAACACTTCGCAGGTCTATTACATTGGCGTCCTTAAAATGCATAGGCGTGTGTTCTGTTTCTTGTGAAAGTGACTTTGTTTTTTATTTATTAAATAGACTTTTATATTTATTAACTTTGAAATATAAGATAGAGTTGACTGACACTTGTTTTTCAAAATACATTATCAAAGATTTTCATCACATTCACACTTTATTGTGGGATAATTAGTTGACCTAGTCATTAAACTCAGGTATAAATATTCGTTAAACTCAGGTATAACTGTCATTAATTAGTTACCAATTTGTCGACAAAAGATTAAAATGTGTAAAGCGGGATCACTTTTTTCAATCCTAGTCACGGTTTTACGTGAAAATCACGAATATTTCAACAGAATGTATATTTTTTAGATAATCAGATGATTCATGGATATTTCTGAACGTCTTTTTCTTTAAATTATTTGAACGCTATAAACTTGAGCGTTTCCACTTACATTGGGTATGCTTTTGAAAATTAATTTCCAGAAATCTCCGTATATGAATATTTCTAAAAGATTATTGAATAATTTAAAATGTTATACCAATTCCATTAAATTTCTAGGATTATATATTGATGAAAATTTATCGTGGACAAAACATATTGAAATTATTCGAAACAAAATTCACCCCTTTTTGGTATTAGGAATCACACGTTAAAAGGTAAGACCTCGTTAGTCCTTAGCTCGCACAAGTTTCTCAACTTCTGAGAGTTGTCGTTCGTATGGGGGCGGCAGCTGATTAACGGCAAAACAGATTTTAAACAGATTCTATTGAAAATCAGAAACTATATTCCTTTGAAATTTTTGAAAAATATTAATTTAGTTTTATATACTCATAACATGCCTATATATATAAATAATTTGTATCTGGGGATCAGCCAAAAAATCCACAAAAAAAACCTTTGAAATTTTTACAAATCAAAACTATCAAATGCATATAGAAATATCGTACTCGGAACCAAGAGTGAATTCGGAAAACCAAAAAATTTATTAGATTTGAACATACTATACAAACAAAAATTTTGTTGTTTTATTCATTCAAAAACAAATTAATCAAAAAATTCAACACATAAAAATCAATAATATTCGTCAAACTCAAACATTCGTCAAAAAATTACATTCTTGAAAAATTTAAATGTGTTATCATCATGCTTACAACCAAAAAAATCAAATCTGCGTGTTTAAATCAAATGTTCAAATTGTCCTTCATTGACTTCCATACAATAATATTTTCTCTCAAAATAATAAATAAAAAACCAGCAAAACATTTCCTTATCTTGCCTTAATTTTTTTGTGCTTAGAAGGTGATTATCTGGTTGTAACGTTTCTTCGATAATTTCAGAATATAAATCAATCTGTTGAGTTACTACTTTACTGATTTGTTTAAAATTAAAAAAAATATGGTGTACACATTGCAAGAACGTGTTGAGCTGGTTAGCCTTTATTATCAAAAACAAAATGGTGCCCGAGCGGATGAAAGGATATTTAACCAAAACCAAAACTGGAATTGATTTCAAAATTTGTGGAGACGGTTTCAGTAATGGATAAAAAATGGCACCCATTGTAATTGTGAATGATGAAGGAGCAGCTGTGGCGGTATTTGGACATGTCCAACTTATGCCAAACACGCAATCTGTACAACTTTCTGCACAAGTTCCATCCGTACAAAATTAAATTAATTCATGAATTAAATGATGATGATTGGGGTCAAAGGCAACAGTTTTGCGAAATTATAGCCGAGCGTATCAACAATAACCCACATTTCTTATACAACGTTTGCTCTCCTGACGAATACACTTTTTTACTTAATCGAGAGGTTAACCGGCATACTGTAGAATTTGGAGCGATACAAATCCTCATGTATTTCGA
>WOGN01009796.1:0-10673 GCA_015342105.1 Leptinotarsa texana | reverse complement strand
AGCAATAACTGATATTTACGTATGGCGCTATCTGCCCGCAAGCAGATCAAGCAATAATTGATAGTTACACACAGCGTCATCTGCCCTCGAATAGATCAAGAAATATCAATGAGGTTACGTACAGCGTCATCTGTCCGCGAATAGATCAAGCAATAATTGATAGTTACGTATGGCGCGATCTGCCCGCAAGCAGATCAAGCAATAATTGATAGTTACACACAGCGTCATCTGCCCTCGAATAGATCAGGAAATATCAATGAGGTTACGTACAGCGTCATCTGCCCGCGAATAGATCAAGCAATAATGCCGATAATTCTGTCAATACAGATCCCGAACTTGAGTTACAAACAAACATAGACACAAACATATAAACAAACATACATACATACATACAGGTGAAGCTAATACAAAACGTGTAAAAATTAGTAAATTCCGAATTCAAACTCTGAATTTAATGAAGGTTCGAGTTATTAAAATACAATTATTGATATGGGGGACAACGTACTAACTTCGTTCATAATATTACTGCGTTTAAATACAATCACGATCGAATGGTCGTGAGATCGATCCCACCCTCGACCAGATATTTTTCTCGAGATAATTTATCTAGTTGAAGCTGGGATGATTCTGCAACGTTACATGGCTGACGGACTACGAATAGTCATGATGCTACCTACCTAGGTGACTCGGGGAGTTATTAACAATGCCTACCCAGGACACGAGGCTAATGACCAATGCAGTCGATGACACCCAAAAAAAATACAATTAGTGTAAAATGATTCAACAAAGTTGTCGATAAAGTGTGATGTTTAAAAATAAGGGTATACAGGATGTTTCCTAATCGAGGTGAAAAAATGTAAGGGAGTGTTCAGGAAGTAAATCTACGAAAAAACGCATATAAAGATAGTTGAGGAATTATATTGCTTCTAAGATACGGGATATTGAACTGTTCAGATTTTTTTTATTATTGTAAATATCCATCACGACAATAAATGTTACTCTGTCAATGCATATCCACTAGGTCATTTTATACGCTTTTCTTTTTTTTATTTTATTTTTTTGTAAACAAAACAAGCTACTAAATGTTGTTACTGATTGAGGTTAAATAACCTCTTCTCACTGAAAATATCATTGTCAACTTTCATTAGAATTTGTTTGAAAAAGTTAATTTCCCTTCATCTTGAATATGATGCATTTTCGGACCTATGTTTATGTGTACTTTGTTTCATGAAATTGGCCCTTCAACCCGCCCTTACATTTTTTCACTGCAATCAGGAAACACATGAATGCGGATGTAGAATGACTTGAGGTTGTTACTTTAAAAAAATTGTTATATATTGACTAGGTAAATACAGTTACGTACCATTATCAATTAGGGCTTCTACAACTTTGTATCTTGTTCTCAAAATTAGAATAGTATGTTGCTCAATTTCATTTTGTTAGATTTGTATTTTATTGCAATCTCATTGTTATTGTGGAATTTCACCCTCAGGCTCAGTAAATTTCTACACTATCAATTCAACGCATGACTAAACTCGTATATCATTTTGAAAAAATGATGAAGTAACAGAAGACAACGAGAAAACACCTTACGAAAATTCCATTTATGGGATCTTCAGGAGACTCATCGCGCATCTCTTATTCCTCTAGATATTACCTTCGTCTAGTCCAGGAGTATTCTTGTTGTTAGTAGCCAAATTAATATGTTCCATTCACGAACGAATAATTTACAATATATCAGATCAGAGTTGTCAGACAATCAATTACGAATGCAATACTTTCGGAATCTGGCTTCAACTTGATTCCTTGTCTTCTATCATACTTGTTGAAAAATGTTTTCAGTCTACTTATTTCAACTTTTTGAATCATATATTTTCATTTCAGTATTCCATCACTTTTCAGTTTTCAATGATTTAAATATGCACCCAAATTATCCTTCCTGATTTTCGTTCATGAATTTTGTTAAAACTGATAAGATTTTATATTGTTTAGAGTTCTTTATATACTTAATTTGAGCCGAATTCTTTTTTGTTTTGAGAATACAAGGTACTAAACTCAATGATCTTGGTGTTTGTAATAACATTTCCAACACTGGGTTACTCCAATTTATATTTCAAATAGACTTTGAAAAAAATTTTACTCACTTATCGATAATGTTCTAAATTGAATGAAGATTTCCTCGTGAATTCACATTTACTTTTGAATTCAATGAAAAATGGTAGTAATGTTTTGAATTCAAAGCTCCAAAATTCTCCTTATGACATTACTGTAATCGATATCTGTTAATTTCATCACATGTGGGGGTGTATTTATTTAGTCGTTTTTTGGGAAAAATAATGTCAACACATAAACTTTCTGGAAAATATACGAACTCTAATAAATACCCAGTTGTTTCTATTAAAAGTTGGTCTCATTTACTTGAATTTACAGCAACCGACATTTGTTTAATGATATAATTGACCCCAGTTTCAACTCGACAAAAAAAACAGAGAAACAGTGAAACAGTGGAACTTTCGCATTTCTAAGTTTTCCCTAATGACGCAAGTCATATCGATTATCCTTTACAGCTCTTGCAGAGCGCTATCTCCGAAACAGGAGGCACACGGAAAGATTATAATGAAGGAATATGTTCCACTTGCTTTGTTCGGATGAAAATACGGAAATTTAATAAATAGGAAATTGGGCTTTCACGGGTGGCGTCAATGTTTTGGTTGGTTTCCGGGTTTTGCCTTGGTTACAATCTCCAAACCTTTCAACTGTAACTATAAGAATACTTTCGACCATGCCACTGAAGATGACTGCCACAGTTGCATTTCAAACGTTCGGAGATTGTAATCACAAAGGACCACGATAAAACCCGAAAACGAACCAAAACAATGTCATTAATTTGTGTTGTTCTATCCCAGCAGACGGATGACTCACAATCGGATAGATCTTCACAAGATTCTAGGATTTTTGTTTACGAATATATCAGTACTTGCCATAAATATTTTCAATAAAGAAACGTTTTCACAATTCACATGATAAATACAATGGAAAAAATTTATTAGAAATTATTTCGCTAAATATTTTTCTAACAATTTTCTTTTTTCTCTATTCTTCTCAATTTTTTAGTTTACGTTTATTTAATTTTCATCTTTCTAGCATCAGTATAAGAAACTTTCAACCATTTAATTTCCATGAAATACGATTTTTTTTGTTAAACTATGGACACCAACATGTGAAGTAGGTTTCAAAGTTCTGTTAATGATAATATGAGTAAAGAATAGTATTGTGCCATAATTTTCAGTTTTTGCTGAAAAAATCTTGAGTGTAAAGTTTCAAATTATTGAATCATATAAAGTACCAATCGGCTGGTTTTTTATTAATATGAAAACGGCTGAGGAAACTATTATATATAGTACACTTGTTGCGGTTTTGTAAACTGTATTGCAATAAAGTGTTACTTGAAAAAAAAAGAAACGTGAGAAATGTGAGAAAAAAATCGTTAACAAACTTAATTGCTAGAAAAAGCTTGTTAATGATTTTGAACATCTATTGGAATGAATATACTGGAGTGAATTTTGAATTAATTTTATTTTGAATTGTTTACAGATTTTGAAAATACTAATTACTCAGAAAAGGCTGATCCAATGTTCAGATATGAAATAGTGTTGAACAGTTAATTGAAATATGTATCAAATTAGCCTCTTTTCCCCTTGAAAAAAAGTAGCTAGCTGTCTTTGACGAATAATAGAAAACGTATTTGATAAAGGAAATGTGGGGATAATGTTGATCAGCAGAAAAGTGAGGGAGGTAAACATGTTGGTTTTGCTTTCTTTCAATATTTCATACACTATAGGTGCTCGCATTCTCGTGAATCCTTCAGAATCCTTGAATTCTCCGCATAATAACAAAATAACATCAAGCAATGCTTGTCAAACTCATCTATTCAATTGTATCATGAATATTCTCTAATACAGTAATATTTTCATAAAAAACACATTTGTAACGATACCTAAAATACTTTAATTGTTTGAGATATAATTGCTTTAATTTTTACATTTTTTCCTTAGCTTTTTATCAATTCCTACATAATTGAAAGTTAGGTTACTCAGAAATTTGATGTTCCAATTTTGATTGAATCGTTGATAAATTTGCGAAGGAACTCCTGAAAAATCACAAAAAAGGCATAACTGGTATATTGTTACAAAAGGTTCAGGAAATACAATTTAATTATAACGTTGAAGGTCGAATGAGGTTTTTGCGTGCAAATATTTCTCATAGTCCATTGACATACAATTCATCATTCATTTGCAGGATTTATAAAATGTAAACAAGAATTTTGAATCAATCATAATCAGTTGGCGGATTTTCAGCATATTTCACACTGTTTTTGAAGAGAAATGACCTTATATTTTTCAATTTCTTTGGAATTATGCCACATTTTTGTTCAATGATAATATTTTGATTTCAATCCAACTCTTTCAAGAATTCAGAAAATAAATCGCATGGAAAAAATATAAAAATTACGTAGAAATGGTCAAATCTGAAGGAAAGGTAATTTGTATATAAACTTCAATTGCTACAAATCAAAGTTTTCAAAAATACAGTATGTGTGGATATATGTATTTAGAAATGGTCTTGTTTAATGATTTTTAGTTTATAGTTCACTCGATAGAAATTTTAAATTGAAAAGCAGTGCTCTTTGTTTCATCTCTCTAAGTACCGTAGTTTTCCCGTAATTAATTATTAAAAATCGAATGTGGTAGGGTGGTGACGTCATGCCCCTATTCCCACTTCTTGTTCGATTGACCAATAGGAACAATAGAAATAATCAACATTGCCAAATCGTAAAATTCACGTTTCAATTATTGAAAAATTCTCCACATTAAATAAAATGTACATGAAAAATCATGTTTGCAACTAAGTTCTATATCTAAAATCAGTACACGAAGTCGATAGATCACAAAATATTTACCTAAACTATGATTTTACGCATTATTTAATAATATACAGTTACGAAAATCAAAAAATATAGCAAACTGGATTAAAGAATCATTTCAAATATCCAATTTATTCTACAATTCTCAATCTATACAACTGCAATTTATTATAAATAAAAAAACGATTCTCACATACATAACTCTTTCTAATATAGCTACTAAATTCAAGCGATTTGAGGGAGGTTGAAGGAGGTCAAGTATAGACAGAATTGATTGTACTCGACCTGACTCAAAAAAAAAGCTTCTGAGGTAATAATACCTCATAGGATTAATTTTAATTAATTTTGTTTCATACTCTCAGTATCAGGATTAACTCCAGAAATAAAAAACTCTGTCATCAATCAATATTTTGGTTCCCTTTCATTTATAGTTACTTTTTAAATGATTTCTATAAAATCTTGGAAGGGTAAAAGGATTGTAGTTCTTTCTTTTCGAAACTTTCACCCATTTTTTTCTCATCATTTTATCCTTTGGGAATCTAAACTCATTATATGAAATAACTCACTTATAAACCAATGCGCTTTCTGTTTTCTTTTGCCTTTCCGCTAAAATTAAAATCAGCACAAGTATGTACCGTATTAATATTCAAATATATTTCTAAAACACTTTCAAGACATACACGAACTAAATTTGATGAAGAAACGAATTGTTCCTACGCGAGCTGTCAGCCAAGAAAAAGTTGAAAATAAATTATGATATGGGTACATAAAAATCTACCCGATTTTTTGAATAACTGCTAAAACATCAATTATTCTTATTTCTACCCGTCAAATGATGTTGACAAAGTTAAAAATTATACGGCTTGATGACTGAAAAAAGTTCGAATACTTACTTTTCTCCCACAACTTCCACACCCGAAAACACTAATGAAAAAACAGCAAACAAATATTTCATGTTTCCGAACATCCGAATCAATATAATATTTTCCTAAGTGGTTCTTTTGAGATATCATTGTAAATCAATAACGATATTTTCTTTTTATTTATAGGTTTCTCTGAGTGATCGATTCTGGAATAGCAGGCGGAAAAGAAATGCTGTGTATCAAAGAACTGCCGTTCAGGGAGACTCGGCAAGCCCACTCTTCAATCATACCTTTAAACTAGCGGTAGTGGAGAAAGATTGCCAAAAAAGGATTCACATCGAGGTTTGGCATCGGGACCGAACATTGAGGTGAGTGTTCTTTACTCTTCACTACTTTACTACTATTAAGGGCCTCAGTTCATACCATGCATAACTTTGAAAGTAAATCATTACGATCCAAATGTGTGAATAATCTCTTACCTGTCTTACTGACTCTGTTTCCCGATTCTTTCTTCACCCTGTCTAGATCTTTGTCTGGATTTTGTGTATGTCTTCTTCCTCCTCTTTCCGGTCTCTTGTATCTGTCCCCTGTCTGTGTCACGTCTCGAATCGCCACCTTCAGGCAAAAATAGTATTTTTTCAATAGTAATGACTTTTTAATAAATTGAGAAGGATCCATTCAAGGAATAATAATCGAGCAGCCATTTTTGATCGCATCCTTACTCTGTCTCCTGATTGCGACTCCTATCACTTTTTTATTATTTCTATCTTTGGCATATACCTCTTGTTTATATTTCATGCTTGATCATTGTCCAGTCCTTTTTATCCGTGTTTCTTGGCTACGATTACGTCTCGTGCCATATCTGTATTTTGACTCTGCTAAAATATAGTTGATCTAGAAGAAACATAAAGATCGTATACACGAAGATATATCATGAAACTAGCCTATGATAAATAGAGATATATTACAATGTTGTTCAATAAATTGTTTTGGAAGTTGCTTATGAAATATAAAATTTGGGTGCTAATGATTTTTGCAGCTCTCTACGAATTGACTGAGATGCCTGTACACTGGTATAGCGATTCATACTTGTAGAACTTGCATGCAAATCTGTCGATCAATTTGACATACTTGATTTCTTTTGAACGTACATATTTTCTAAAATAACGTTAGACACCGTTAATAGCGAGATGATTTTAATTAAAATTTTATTTTAAGTTAGAAATGAGTATGCATAAATGTCCACTTTGATTTCTCAGAGTTAATTTTGTGAAACTATAAAAAGAATCTAGAACTATCAACTATCATTGATGAGTTAAACTCATAAATATCTTGAAAATATAGTTTGATAATAATCATTTCATATAAAATTTTCAATGTTCTCAAAGTACACCGCAATTTGACAAAATCCTCACGTGATTTTTTGCAATAACCTCATTTATTCGTTATCTGTCATTGGCCAGTGATCATCAACTTAATCAATTGAATAATGAGAAACTTTACGAAAACGCAAATCATCATATGAATATATCAACAACAAATTCATATAGATATTTAATTATATGGCAGACCTACAAATGGGTCTCAAAAAATTTCATCAGAATATTAATTCAATTTCCGTAAAACCCAGATGTGGTTTTCAAGGGTGGAATATTGCCCAAAAATATTTTTTGATGCCATAAATCCCACCATGAGTTTCATTCTGCTGTTTTAAAAAGTTTGCAGCTGTAACTCATCAGTTTTTCTGTAGTTTACTATCATTAGTTTTCTCTCAGGTTATTATTTCAATTTCAGATGTGAGAATGCGAATTTCCAAATTTTAATCATTCTTATGCAATAATAAATATGGATAATTAATAATCAAAAGGATGAAACAAACAAAATTTCACTTGCCAAACACATATTTTGAGATGGTCAATTTTGAAATTTTTATTACTACGATATTATTGCATAACACAGTATTATGTTTCTAATTAATGATAGTCGATCCAACATCTTGCTAGAGCATCCCAATTCTCCTGAAGCCATAGCAAAATAAATTTCAATGGGACTTTGCGCAGAGCTCCTTATCACTGGCGGAACCGACTGGCAAAATTATTATAACAGGAAATACGGCACATTTATTGTTAACTCGGTTCGAGTATATATCAAATATGTGACTGAAATGAATACAAATATTTTCATTTTGCTATTACTCCGTATATCTAACTGATTCATGCTAATAACCTACTCAATAGGTTAATCATTTCTCAAGTTGATTACTAAGCATAATTAACTGTATTATCCAATTACAAGAGATTACTTAAACTATTCACCCCAATTGTCGAAGTTTGCGTTGTAAATATTCAAACCAGTACAGTAGACTTTTTATTGCTTGGAAGTAAGTTAAAAAGCCTATAAACATAAACAGAAATCATTCGCCAATCATTTTTAAAAAATTCAGGTTCTCGTTCTTGTCACTGATTTAAGTGGCATTCTTATGCAAAAAAATTAAATAGCCTCTCAGAAATGGTGGTTTTTCTTTGAGTCTTACTCAATACTCGTGTCATTATTCTCAATGGAACAAATCGGAAATATCTAACTGGAAATGGGAGTATTAATCGGAAGTCCTAAAAGATCAATTCCAGGAGTAAAAACAATATAAGATCTCTCCTCAATCAACAACTTATGGACAATTTCATTATTAATGTATGTTATTGGTAGTCATAGTCGAATTGAATAGAATAAACAATGAAAGTTCCTTCAATTTATTGCGAACTCTTTCAGGAGTGAATGTCTGATGATTTTCACTTCATTAAGTTATTATCCTTACAAATACGCATAATTTCTAAATTCAAATCAAATAGGTATCCGATCAAATTTTGAGTAATTGAACTCCACAAAATTTGCAAATTTCTTTTCTAGAATCAATGTCAGGTCCTTGTTCATGAATTTAATCTGATTGTTTTACTAGTTCTCCCTTAGAGTGATCGACAGCAGAATTTCAGGTAGTCGTTTCGGATAGTCCCTTTGAAGCAGAAACAAAGTGGGTCAAATAGTTGAATAAATCTTCGTAAATTATATGAGGATAACCGTCAACTATGACATAAGAAGGTATGCCAGGAAAAATATAGACAATGGTCTTGGTGGCAAGCCACAGACAGAAATCTTCTAGTAGTACAATTTCACAAGTACTACCTGAATAGACTCAACATACCATTTTTTTCGTAGGCTTTCCCAGACAATGTTTGATTGGCAAAATAAGCCGTCATAATGTTGTTTTCCGTCCGTATTCTGCAATTTGGAGTATTTTCCTTGTCTTGTATCCTATTTAGGTCCATTCACTTTGATAGCTTTCTCTAGAATTAGGGCCATAGTTCGAGAAAATACAACTCTCTATTCAAACATTGGTTTGTATTTGAATGTAGATAAAATGTTGCTGAATTAAATAAGCTATTTCCAATCGATAGTTCATTTTGAATTGAAGATGACGCGTTTACAGTGCAAAATATATTTTAATGTACTAGTCAGAAATACAAAACCAGCAGCAGAATAATATTCATGATTTCCATGATAACCGAATAACCGACTTCATTTCATATTAACAGTCTATTATGGTGAAAAAAAAAACCATAATAGGTTTTCTACTTCTTCGAAAAATGAGGAGTGAAAAGTTCAAGGTGAAGAAAACATTGTTAGTAATGCTTTATAAACGTTTATAGGTTTGTCATGCGAATGTGTTTCGAATATATACTGGAAAAAGCCCATCGAAACAGTAACGTGAGATTTAAACAACTTTTTAACGTATAGTAGGTGTTCAGATACATAGAGTATACACAGATTCATACTGTTAATACATTTTCAATACCAAAGAATGTTTATAAGGAAAAGTTTGCAAAAGGTTAGCCTTTGTTTACGAAGATTAATTGCAGAAATTAAAATAACCGACACCATACCAAACTTTATCGAAACAAAAAATACAGCTCACCAGAATAAATTACCTAGGAAGAATAGTTAGAAATTTTAGTTTTGCTTCTTCAAATATTAGTAATTTTATGAAAAATGAGAAATAAAACTTCTTATGTTTTATTCTATTCTATTATAAAATGTATTATTTTTCATTTTTTATCATAATCTACTACCACGTAGTTAACGGCTACATCTATCAATATATTATAATTTTATCAATTTTGCGACAATAATTCAACCCCATCTCAAAAGGAACTTAAATGATTATTGTAGGTTTAGGTATCCAATTGGATTCAGATTGATATATGGATATATTGCCAGCCTGAATTTCACATAGATTTGTAATTTAAGTGGTAGTAATAATGAATTGAATATGGCAATTTGTATGCCGTTCGATATTTTGAAAATTTTCACAGCTTACTGAAAAAATGTTTTACCCAGATATCCAATGTAAATCATCTAAACAAATTGTAATTGTTCTTCAATAAATATTCCATTTCAGTCTCTTCATTTACAGAATTCGTAGAATTCATACTTTCGCTTCTGTTCATATACTAATAAATTCGATTCGAAAGCATCTATATTTTGTGTAATAGAAAACAATTTTTTTGGGTTCATAATCTTCCACAAACTGAAGAAATGTGTTGTTAAGAAAATGTTTTAAATTGTTTTTTCCGCAAATCAGCTGTCGCACCCCTACGAACGAGAACCCTCAGTAGTCGTAACTTGTACGAGCTGAGGACTAACGAGGTCTTACCTCTTAAAGTGTGATTCCTAACACGGGTTAGACAATAGCAAGAGAAAATCGAGCATTCAGCCTGGGGCTTGAACCATCGACTCACACATCGGCCGATTGACTGAGTAAACAAAGCACCCACGTCGAACCGCCCGACTACCGATGGATCAATAAATCGTGAAAACGCCAACTTTGTTAGTGG
>WOGN01009795.1:0-10673 GCA_015342105.1 Leptinotarsa texana | reverse complement strand
TTCAAATCAATTTATATTAGATTAGACAATGGAAGTCCGAACTGATGAAATACACCACAAAACATTGTCAACCACCTTCAAACAAATCACATTGCTTCCCGCGTGATAACATATTTCTTTGTATGCTTTTCGTAATACTTAATATAACAAACTGTGGATTCTTTGATTGTCTCTCAAAAATATTAGAATATTCGGATGAGATAGTTGAAAACGATATCAAAAATATGAAAATATAATACACAGTGTGTGTGAAAGTATGAGAATATTGATTTCTAAATTATTGTGATCTGATATGTAAATGAATTGATAAAATGCATTTGAAAAATGTTATCAACAGTAATTAAAATATCAGTCATATACAAAAAATGAGAAAAAAAAATAATGGTAAAAAAATATCACAAAGACTGTTTACCAAACTCCTCCATGATATTTCAAATGACAAAGACTGTACCAAACTACTCCACAGCATTTCAATTTCTAATATCCACTATCGTCTTCATGTTATGACTGGCTTATTCCTGATACTTGAAGACTGAAGATTAATTGGTTGTGCTTCCTTCCTTTTGACATAGTGTTCCTCTGTATGGATTATTTTATCTTAGGGTCACATGGTCTTATGTCACCGAGTGCTTGGTCTGCTACTCCCGATTTTCTGAATTTTCCTTCTTTGCTCACTACTACAGAACTTCAATAGCCTCTTAGTTTCACCATTGTAGAATTTGCCGCATTCATATAGTATCTGAAGCAGGTTTAAATATTGTATTTAGATTCAATTCTTATACCCTTCTCTGTCATAAGGAATTTATAGCATTGGCTGTAGAAAATTCTGTTTCTTTTTGGGTTGATATATCCTCTTTTTTGCTATTATTTCTCTTTTTTCTTGCATTTGTAATATTTTGAACTAACAAGTAACATAAGCACATGTAGACAAAATATTGATAAATTTTTTACATGGTTTAAATTTATTTGTTGAAAGGAAACAATTTTTAGACGTGGGATAAAAAAAATTATGTAGAGCGTACATAAACTAACTATTCTTAGTGCATTGTCCGATTGAATCCATATATTCGTTATCGAGATTAAATTCAAATGGTAAAGGTTTTTGCTGATGACACAGTCATGGTGTATTTTTATAGAAATCTATCTAAATTAAAAAATAAATTTATAGTAGAAAACATATTTTAAAACAAGCTTTCATAAATATGATCTGAAAAGAAGAAAATAATTTCAAATTCACTCAAACCCACCTATTTATTACATTACACAATTTAAATGAAATAAAAGCTTGTTGTGAAATTTACTTATTTTATAAAAAAACAGTTTTTTCTTGGAATACTTATGTCAATTTCAAGTTACATATTGTATTCTTATTTATCTGTACAGGTAAGTCTCGCCACAAGCTTTTATTTCATATAAATTAAAGTTCCATGTCATGTGCTTTTATGGATCCCATGTACTTTCTGCCACTTTTGATTACACTTTAAATGGTCATCTCTAGGAGTATGTTAATCAAATAAAAGACCTTGGGGTTGTTCTTGATCCCACCTTGAGCTTCAATCTACATATACCCACGGCTATCTATAAAGCCATGAAAATACTAGGGTTTATCAAACCCTAGCAAACACCTATGACTTGAAGGAGCTTAGGTTTGTGACTAATAGTTTATTGTTTCATGTTTATGAAGGTTACCAAGAAACACAAAATAGAAACTTACTATTTATTCGAAAGATAGAAATAAATGGTTCATTTTCACTTTTTTTTTCAGATTCAGTGGAACTTATTCTACTCAACAAGCTTGAATGTCGACAAAGATAAAGACAACAGTATGACAAGAATGTATACATCATGGCAAAATATTGAAGATAATTTCAGAAAAAACTCCACCTCTGACGAATTTGCAATGAAACCTCGATTTTATGTTTTGACAAGTTCTGAAATGAACAATCAAGAAGCACCCAAACTGGATGGCCTCGCTTGTAACTTTATACTTGGAACGCCTGACAAATTACGTTACCCGTTGCTGTTGGATGCTTTAATTGAGATCTTGAACATCACTCATGTCACTTCGGGTTTCAATGCTTCAAAAATGACTTATTTGGGTCTTTGTGCAGCACAGTATTGCTTCACAATCTGTTGGAGGTTAGAAGCAATTATGTGATAATCTATGCAGTGTGTCAAGCCTATTTTCCGGGTTTGTTGGCCATAATCTGCAGGGCTTCAAGCCGAACGTTTTATATAGTACTGACGGAGCGATTATCGAAGCCGATAAAGTAACGAATGAAATGCTCGGGTTGTCCTCAGCAGATATATTACATTCAACGTTTTGTGTAACCCGTTTTGTTTCATTGGTGTTGGGTGTTGCTTCCTTTCTATTGGTCAAATCGAATTATCTCAGTTTACGAGTATAAATTAATACAAGTAGCCGGGCTTTATCGATGTTAATTTTTTTCTGTGGTACCTTCTCTGAGTGCCAGTTCCGCTACTGCTGATCTATCGATATGACCTCGACGATAATCGTTCTTTTGTTCAGAGAACCGAGTGCTTACACTTCATGGTTCCAATGTTGATTGATCCACAGCTGCAAGGAATCTGGTTACCCCCTGGTGTAGCAAGACCAGATCCCATGTAGCTGTGAATCGGTTTACTTTGGAACCACGAAGAGAACTTTATGTATCTGACTCTCTGAACACAAGAGAAATTGTCTCCTGAGAGGGTATCCATGGTATTGTGTTTGGGTGACCCAAATGACCCAGACTAGATAGGGAGCGATAGAAACTCAAAAATACAAATATTTCGATAGAAAATAAGAGAGAATTAACATCAAAGAAACCTAGCTACATGTACTGAGTTACATTCCTAAAATGTAGTCATTTAATTCAACCCGTAATAATAGTAAACTCTATTATTTTAAAATTGTATGCATGAATATGAAAAGAAAATTCGTAATTTATAACACAATGAAATGACGCCGAAGATAATCATAAATACCAGGTGACACAGACTCATTGTAATCTCCCCATTTTTTCTTCATTTCTCAAGCCATTTTTACGAAATTTGAAATATTGAATATGCTCGGAAAGAGGCATTTTTTATGACGTAACAGGAGATTTTTTTCAACTTGTGGTTTTTTTCCAACGTCAGGCTAAAAAACCTGCAGACACTGGCCAATAAACCTAGAAAATAGCTCTGACACCGTTACATCCGGGCGTGAACAATTTTATTCTCTTCGAATGTAGCCTGATTTAATCTTTTTATTTTCAGATTGTTGCAGTTATTACCCCCTTCCATATCTTATATGGAAAGGTTGGCAACTGGAGAGAGCTTAGTTGCAGGCCCACTTTTGCTACATTCTTTAGTATGGGGCCCTCGAACTTCTCACAAAAACTTCAACAGGTGGCTGAAGGATTGTTTAGTGAAGCAAGGAATGTATACACAACATACCGATAAATTGCTGAAGGCTGTCTCAGAAACTGTTTGCAATTCTAAATATGACACCACGAACGCCAAAAATTGTATGATTGCACTCACACCAGATGTCAAGAAAGGTATGTTTTATTCCGTCATCAGGAATAAAATTTCATTAGGTCAAAACTAATTGAATAAAGTCTCATATTGCTCTTTGGATAATTGTAAATGAGTATCTGTCAGATCCATGGTAATAATTGTAGAATACAATAAAATGTATTTAAAACGACTCTCGCTTCACGAGAGCTTCATCAGTTACTGGTCTCTACAAACTCTATCTAAATTTGTTTAGAGCGGAGTTAGACCCAAACTCTATTTATAAAATGGACATTCTAACCACTAGGGTGTGTTTTTTACTGTAATAGTTTTAATAATTAACTCAAAGACTAAGTCACACTAACATCAAAAATATAATGTGATAACTACCCCAAGTATCACCACACAAACTTCAATCAAATGAAATTCATACTATCAAATAATAAAGTCAAAACTACCTGGAAGTGAAGATGGTCATTCAAGTAACAATTTATTGTGAGATTTTCAGTGGACAATTCACAATAGTGGTTTTGTAAAGTGTTACTTAAATGAGTCATGAATTGTCATCAAATATCAGCCAATTCCACCACATACATGAAGATGGGTAAACTCGGGTTAACTCAAGTTGTGCTCAGTTTGAGTTTATACAAGTTAGGTTTTTTGCTCAAGTTTGGGGTGGTGATGGCACAGATAATGTCGACCAAATCAATATGAAATGAGTATTTGAGGCTATCATCAGCGGTTGCTAATATTACTATTATTAGTTTGTTTTCTTACCATTTTATATTTAAAAAAATTAATAAAATATTTTTTTGTTTGGGACCTATTTGAATCGTTAATAAGGCTAATGTCTCAAGACAAATGGAATTTGTTTTTCGTGGTTAGCAGGTGGAAAGTTTTGACCTCATTTTGTGGTGTAACTTGGAAAGCCTGACTTCAAACTCCGAAATTAGATGTTTTCTTTACAACCCAACTTAAACTCTTTACCTAACCTCACCTTACCACTCAGTTGAATGTGTGAAAAACATGAATACTTGTGTAAAATTAGATAATCAGTATGGATCTTCTATGCTTTCATACAACAATTACAATATTGAAGGAAACAATATCCAGGCTAGTAGGCCATTAACAAATGAAACTTGGAATATTAAATGTGTCATCTGTTACTATGACAGATATCATCAGTGGTATGGGCGTAACAATACTATTATGTCCGAAGATGCTATTGTATAGCAAAACCCGTGTCGTGGTTTTGTGAAATTTCAAGTGGAAATCTCACAATAAAGTGTGTTTTTCGAATATGTCATCAGAAGATGCTGACACGAAGAAAACACTATTGACATGGAGCAATTTAAATGGCGAGAACCTGAAAATATAAATTTCAATATTTAGAAATCGGGTAGAAATGAAATATTTCTTCATCATTGTGTGGATGAGTTTCAATAAATTACAAAAACTGTGCTTGTATCAGTCGAAAAACGCATTATGTGGAAACAGTATATATTGTGAGATCAGCTAAAATTATATTTTCTGAAGCTGTGAAAAAAGATGTGTTCTAATAACAATAATCACATTAGTGTCATCAGTATTCTCGAGTATATCCTCAATGCTATCAATGAAAAGTTATGGAAACGTTCTGCCATTTCATCATTCTTCCTTATTATTCTTATTTGACATTCTCTTATTTTTGAAATGTATCCCATTATAAAATGAGAATTACTCATTTTTCTCATCAATAGTGGTTCTTTTGCACATCAACAGTGGATTTATTTTATTCATGTAATTTTTTTCATAAATGTGTTTTTCTTTAGTTTTCAGTGATTTTACAAATTTATTACTAGGAGATTGCTTGAAATGTCGACAATTTTGTTCCGTTCTGTCACATTTGAATAATGAATATGCTTGGTCTTAATCAGACATTTTGATTTTTAGTTCAATATAATATGATACACCATTTGATCCAATACTAATATCAATACTCACTATCAATTCACATTTAGACTTGAGGTGCTCCAGGAAAGTATTGAAAGTATTGATATTCATACTATCTACCAAAAAATTGTAGTAGATAAACTCTTGAGTTAATTTTTTCCGTGTGAGTTGAACCAAGATTTCTAAATGGTTTAAACATCAACTTTATGGTTACTCCTGATACTTATAGAAAGAATGATCTGTTATATTAGGAGTATTATGGACTTTTGTAAAAATTTCAAAGTAACTTAAAACATGGTCTGCAATGGTACTACTACTTAAGGTATATCAGGTAAATTTGGGGACATTCTGTGATATCCCTAACTACTGTGCATTTGTCAGTTCAATGTTGGAATATGCGTCGGTGGTATGGAATCCTCACTATCAAACTTATTTAATATGCTGGAAACGGTTCAACACAAAATTTTAAGATCTTCTGCATACAAATTAAGAATCCATGTAGACAATTGTGACTATGATTATCCAGCTCTATGTTCATCTTTGAATATAACTACTCTAGTGAACAGAAGAATAGAAATTGGCTTATGTTTTTTATTCAAGTTGCTAGCTGGTGAAGTTTATTCACCAGATCTCTTGTCTCACATTGATTTTAAAATTAATACCTTTGGTACTAGGTCAAATGACACCTTTCATAATAAACACCATTATCGTAACTATGCCCTTTATCAACAATTGTAAGGAATGCAAACAAAGTAGATTTGAACTACTTCGGCATACCCTATTCTACTTTCAGACGAGAATTAAAAAATATAAAAGATAAAGACACACACTTGGCCTTATGATGCTGTTTGAATGAATTATCTTATTCTTTTTATTTTTATATTATATGAGACCACAATTTAAGATAAATGTATAGCTATTTCTGTAGTGAAATTATGTTTTGAAAGTATATATTTTATATAATTTTATATTAACTTGAACAATGCTGGACATTCCATAAATAAATAACTAAATGAATAAGTTTGCACCCTCTAGTCATCATTATTAAAGAAATTTATATTGAAGTCTCCTGTATTTGATATTGTTAACAAAAACATTATTTTCATTTGTGTCTGTCTTCAATAGTTCGACTGACTGCTTTTTAATTTATTTATTTAATTATGTATTTAGCTTTTTGATGGAGGGGTTTTCTTCTCCGGCAATTAACCATTTTTGTGTCCAACAGTCAATGTGCTTGTTCTTGAGTTCAATATTATTTTTGTCCACTGGTATTTATATGGTTTTGGTTTGACATCTCATTTACTAAATCAATTTGTTTATATATCAACTCCATTTTCTCAACCATTGAATGATATCTTTTTGCTTGGGGATATAGGTTAACATAAGTGTGTCTACTTTGTTTTTCGGAGGCAAGCAACTCTTGATTTGCTTCGTAAAATTCTATATCTATGCCTGCCATGAATCCTCCATACTTTTTATAACAGATAACTTCCGGGTTGTCTTCTGAGAACTTTTATTTTTCTATAGAGTTTAGCACAGTTGATATGGAAACTATTTGTGCAGTTCTATACATCATTCAGTTGATTACTTTCAATTTGCACCGTATACATTACAGAGTGATCAGGAATATATTAGAATTTGGGTATATGAAACTGATTGGATTTATATTTTGACAAAAAAGTTCATTATAAATTTTACCTCTGAACCTTTGAATAATATACGAAAATTTGATTTTCAGGTGTGATATCCAAGGAAAATCTTCCTCCGCTGTGGCATCTTTTCCTGCTTGATGCTCTTCTTGCAAAAATACAAGTATCTGTGGAAGAACCAGAGGGAACTTCTGATACATCTTCTATAGTTGTGATTGATGGCACTTATGTACAAGATTTGTTGCCGCTTGTTCTGAGACTTACCCAAGCTATTCTACATTGCATGAGGTGGTCAGTGTTACACGCAATTGTCGATCAGAGCGATTCTTCTGAAAAGATTTCTCTTCAAGATTTTGAAGGTTTACAAGATGTAATTGCTATATCCTCTACCAAAAATACTTTAACAAGCACCCTAGCAACAGAATTCAACTCTTTACTACCAAGCAGTATTAGTTCTGCTCAGTTACAATCTTACAAGTCCATTTTGGATGATGTTTCATCGGTACGTACATTGTATAATTCCATATAAGGTTATTTTTATATGAATGGTGATATAAAAATCATACTTTTGTATAGATGAAAATAAAAATAAAATATCACTTAATACCTCGTACATTTTAGGCATCTTACCAAGGCGACATAATTCCATCGGAAACGTTCATACTGAAAATTGTAGAAGCGCACATTTCGACACTTTCTGTAAGCAATTCCTTCACAATAAATTTGTCTTTGAAACGGCTATTACAATGTCTAACAAAATTCATTTGTGACCACGCTCCCAAGGCGGAAAATACTGACACTAAAAATAAAGCTATAGAAATGCTTGTATCCATCACTCTAGATTTAAGAACAGAATACTTACATGATACTGTCACAAAAACCCTGGACAAAATGATTGGCGATACAGAAACAGATGAACATCAAAAACGGGTATATTTGAGGGTTTTAGATCACACATACAAGTTGATTATCAATTGTACATCACCTAATATGTGGAACTATGGTGTTCATATCAACGAAAAAGTCCTACATCATTGTTTAAAGTTCTACGAAAAAATATTGGAAAAATCATCTGGACGACAAGCTTTGGAATCTTACTTCACAGGCGATAAAGACTTGGTAAATGTTTTAATGTCAGTTTCAAACACTCAAACATCCCAACAATATAGCACGAAAGTATTACATTTTTTCAACAAACTGTTTCAAGCTGCAGAAAAAAGTTCTACTGATCCAAGTTTGAATTATCTTTGCTCTAGTATGAGTAAAATAGCGAATGTAGAAAGTGAAAAGCTGCAAACCTGGTTGAGGCAAATTATAATAGGTTCTAATAATATTGAACCACCGGTGACTACAGTCACTCTTAATAAAGATGAAAGTCCTTCCAATGGAACCAAATGGACTATTGCAGCAGTGGAAAGCAAAGAAACCACTTCACCAACATCCAATGATGATCAGAAGTCTTTGGTACAAGAAAATAGCCAGTTGCTTCAAGCATTGACTAGTTTTATTGTGAAACAGAATAGCAATGTTTCAGAAGAGGTTTCTATAACGATTCTTAAAGCTTTAATACAGCTTGGCAAACATCTCCTTTCTCCCACTTTCGAAGGTACTGGTTTTACAGATTTGATGGTGGATATGACAATGCTTGCTGATGCTGGATCTGGTAGAGGTGAGAAGAAATTTTAGTAATTCATGAAGTGAAAAGACTTCTCTAAATTATTCTTGTTTGTAGGTCACAGCTACCTATTTCCAGCTACTGCTGAATGGATTGAAGTTTGCAGCAAACAAACATCGATTAAAGATGTAGTTGAAAAAATCAGCATTGATCCTGAAAGCATAAGGGATAATTCAATGCTAGAAGCAGCTTCCTGTATTTTAGAATATGTCAGTGATGTCATTTGCAGTATAACTGCCCAGCAACCTCATTCTATTAGGCCTCTTAGTCCTCCATGGGAGAGTGAATCTCCTTTGGAAATAGATCCTGAATCCCAAGAATTTCCAAATGAAGATGATGATAGTGGAGAGGACAGTGATGAAGATTCCCTTTCCAATAAGTTGTGCACCTTTACTGTTACTCAGAAAGAATTCATGAACCAGCATTGGTATCACTGTCACACATGTAGAATGCTGGATGGGGTTGGTGTATGTTCCATATGTGCCAGGGTATGTCATAAAGGTCATGATCTGAGTTATGCCAAGTATGGAAATTTCTTTTGCGATTGTGGAGCTAAGGAAGACGGTTCCTGTCAGGCGTTGGTTAAAAGGAGTGACAAGTCTACAGAAAGTAACATGTCTGTAGGTGGCGCAACAAGTCAGCCCACTGCAGGTTTCAGTTCTGAACATATGTTAACTAGTTCGTTACGTAGACGAGCTTCTTCTCCTGTTTCAGCTGACAAGGTCTGTGAAGTTTTAATAATTGTTTTCTCTCTTATTATCCAATTACTTGCTTTTAGATTATTTATAAGGAGCGAAAGTCAGGAAGCATCGTTAAACAACTAGAGGGTTCCAAGGAGTTCATTATCAACTATTTAGGATCAAGTTTAGTGACTGGTTCCTTGCTAGAGTTTTTGCAAGCACTCCTCCCAGCAGTCGAGGAAACTTGCCGGCAAAATTCACCTGTAGGTTGTCACACACGTGGCGTCAAAGCTCTAGAACAGTTGTACTCCAGTGAAAAGAAATATGTTCATACGGACCAACTCATGGTGCCTACTCTTGGTTCACAGGAAGGGGCCTTTGAAAATGTACGAATGAGTTATGCTGGTGAACAGGGACAAACGATACGACAACTATTGTCAGCCCATATTGTCAGAAGAGTTGCCATGTGCTGCATGACATCTACTCAGGGTCGTAGGCAGCATCTAGCAGTATCCCATGAAAAAGGCAAGATTACTGTCCTTCAGTTATCAGCTCTTCTCAAGCAAGCAGACTCTTCCACAAGAAAACTGACTTTAACTCGGCTCGCAACAGCACCTATTCCATTTACGGTGCTTTCTTTGTCTAGTAACTTATGCAATGAAGACTTTCTCGCAGTGTGTGGTTTGAAAGATTGCCATGTGCTTACTTTTACCACCGGAGGTTCTGTTTCTGATCATTTAGTTCTTCATCCTCAACTGGAAACTGGTAATTTCATTATAAAAGCAGTTTGGTTGCCAGGCTCTCAAACTAAATTAGCCCTGGTTACTGCCGACTTTGTGAAAATCTATGATTTAGGTGTTGATGCCTTGAGTCCGCAGTACTTTTTCTTGGTGCCAAGTGGCAAGATAAGAGATTGCACTTTTATGTACGAAGATGGTATATACCACATACTTTTAATGTCTTCTCCTGGTCACATTTACACAGAGATTTTGAATGATGAATCTTCTACAAAGTACGGAACTTTTTATGTGACAAATACTCTGGATGTTTTCCATCTTGATGTAACGGTAAGTACTTTTTTTGAGTAGAGGTATAAGATCTATGAAAGAGTGATGAAAATTTTAGACAAGCATCATCCACAAAACTGTTTCAGTTTGAAAACTTTTTCATTTCTCTATTTCTTCATTAATATTAGTATCATTACTGAAAATACAAATATTTGAATGCAATTCAAAA
>WOGN01009794.1:0-10674 GCA_015342105.1 Leptinotarsa texana | reverse complement strand
TGTTTTTTCAGGGTTTTAAAATCAATTTATATTAGATTAGACAATGGAAGTCCGAACTGATGAAATACACCACAAAACATTGTCAACCACCTTCAAAAAAATGAGTATCTATTCGAAACATCCCAAGTGGCCTCGTTCGAAACATGTCGATGATACGATGATACAAAAATTTATAATACAAAAAATACAAAAAAATCAATAACGAAATAAAATGTTTCTGAAGTAAGAAGTATTGTAGGAAAAACCCTACATAGCTTTCGTAGGGTTTTTGTATTGGTTTTCACTTCTCCATCTATATACAAACGTTAATACCTCCAAAAGAAGGAAAAAAGCAATTATGTTGAAGACGAACTATGTACAAAGAGGTGTAGATCATTCATAGAAGTTACTTTCAAACACAAACTGGCAAGAAAAGCCCCCCCCCCGAAACATCTACACAGTTTTCGTTCATCCTATAGTCGTTCTGCAAGGAATGTTGAGCGACACAAGATTCATCTGGTTTTCGAAATCGGATATGTACTGCATGTTCTTTGCTTAGCCTGGCCCGTTTGGGCTCGAATCAATGAAATAAGCAGAAAAAATATATGTTGAACGGTTTTATAGAAAAAATAATGTGAATAATGTGCTTGAAACTGAAAAATGATTCACTAGGTCCTAGGTAGCAGTCATCACACCACTCTCCTTAGCAATCTACGGCATCTATCAGACGTAACTATAATAAAATATTTGGGCGTGGCGTAACCTGAGTAAAAATTTAAATACTGTGACAAATTAATGTATTAATTGTCTTTAACAAACTTATTTTCAACAATATTTCAATAATCACAAACTAATTTATTTATTACAATACTAAGCAACTAACGCTTAATTCACTTTCACTATTTGAATTTCTTGTTTAACCGCTCGATTCAGTCCCTCTTGGGTCGGGAAGACGGACTTATATCGGTAAAGGTCCTTTCGAGAATTCTGTAGTCGGTTCTGTACTAGAATTTTACCGGCGGTTCTTGACTGCATTCCTTTGAAGTGAGGTCATGATTCGGCTGGCGTATCGGTCACGGGCGGCTTCAGATCCGTTACAATACTACTCCCAATGATTTAATTATTTTTTTATCTGATCAATACCGTAGATTGCTGAGAAGAATGTTGTGGTGACTGCTACCTTCGAGTAATTGCTTAGTTTTTAGTACATTATCTTCACCATTATTCTCTTTTTTTCAGTAATACCGTTTAACATATATATTCTTACATTTTGTACATTTTCAAATTTTTAGTTTCTAATTTCAATCCACCCCAATGCCACACAGGTCTCGGCATGCTTTAACCTTTTCCCCGACTTAGTTGGTGTATCGCTCACAACGTATCATTTTTAGCTACCCTAACGCCACACAGTCCTCGACATGATACAAAATCTTGACTAGGGTGAGACATCCATACTTGAATTCAGATTCTGAGTTGACTGAGTTCGTCGTATAGATTATATTGAATTTGCAATCTTTTTCAAAGTGTACTACTATACCCATATTGAGGTGGTTGTGAAATAATATGTATTCCGCCATTTTGTAGCTACAGCCATCTTGAGTTTGCTTTTTTCGAAAGTATACTATTATTCTACCAGTCAAGCCCTGTCATTCGATAGCTGCGGTCATCTTGGATTCAGTATCATAGAATTTATCGAATTGTATTGCCATAAAAACTAAACGGTGGTACTAAATATCAGATCAATCTGTCAACAGGAAGGGTTCAAACTTCAATTAATAAATTTTACTCTAACAAACAGGGTAAGTTGAATAAAACCGTCCGAACAATACACACATACTCTCCAAGGATCCTTGCAAAATGTCGTTTCCAAAAAATGACGAAAATATATTAAAGACGTTGTGGAAGAAGAGAACAACATATGGAAATCATACCATTTATTTGGGGAAATTTTAGAACCATCAAATATAGCATTCGACGAATATCATTGGTATTATCTGCTATTTACCCACCATAAATTTTGCTCATTCCTAATATCATCTCGAAAAAGCATACATGTTTATAATATTAATATTTCAAATCGAAGTGTTATGACAATATCAATTCTATATTAATAAATAAACACACTTATTAGTTTTAACAAAAATCATTTGATCGAATAGCCAAACTCACATCACTACAGGTGAGAAACGACCCTAACGCTCATAAAATATTTCATTTGCGACCTATTTGCGATACAAAAATAAGGTGGACCCAGTACAGTATTATAAACCAGTCGATACCTGCTGTGTCAAATTCTATCGAACTCACAGGCTAAGAGTTTATAGGAGGCATAACTAACATATCGATTATAATAAATGGAAAAATAGAAAGATAGAAAAATAACAGTTCTGTATCTGAATCATACAGAAGGCAAAACCAGTGCAGATAGCATGCTTGATATATACAGTAGATAATGTATACATGGAAAAACATTTATACTTATCTAATATAGGAACATATAAAATCTTATATTTTTCAAAAGTTCTTCTCTGTTGAATCCCGAATGTGGAAAGCAACAGATATTCCAGTCCTTTAGAAAAAAAATAACTCCAAGAAAACGAAGAATCCGATATATTGATTTGCTAACGACAGCACACTAGTATCGTTATTTCATTTGGATTCCAGGACATAGGCTGCAGATGCACATCTTCAACGGCAGCAGGGGGTTGCATATCTTAATGAGGATCTAGAAATGATTTCAAATTGGGGTGAAACTAACCAGTTTCAATTCAATGCCACAAATACCCAGGCATTATTTCTCCCCAAAAAGATAAATGTCTCCAAAACGGATATAATAATGTCATGACAGACAATTCCGCTTTCTGCTTCGATGACTCTGTTGTGGGGTTGAAATGGATACAGGTTTGTTATGGGGTTGAAGTGGACACCAATATGTCTTGGCACAATCATGTCGCTGGAATTGCAAAGGCTGCTTCTAAAAAGCTTGGATCAATTTTCCGAACCAGAAAACTGTACACACCTCAGCAACTTTTGATGATTGGAGACGCGAACATCACTAGCAATCTTGATAGTTTGGATCATCAAAGAAAGGTTGGGCATTTGTCTCTCTTCTATAGATACTTTCACGAGAAGTATTCAAGTGACTTGATACATTTGATTCCACCAATGCTATCCTATCCACCAATTCCTATCAAAAATACGCGACGGACTGTGGCTGTTCATTGTTCTGAGGTTGAACTCAGTACATCTCGAACTTAACTGCTTGAGAAGTCTTCCATTTGGAGTTCAACTATTTCTCTTACATATTTCAAATGTGGAAAGTGATGTATATGACTCCATTGAAGAACCCTCAACTTTGAAGCGCCTATCGGGAACCCTGTATATTGCAAAATATATCTGAACCTTTCACTTCACAAGATTCTCCATCAAGAAAATTTAATTTGAAAATTTTGAATTGATATTGATAATTTCAGTGTTTCTGTCGCGTTTTGCTATATTGAAATTGATTTTTTCCGAGTGTTATTGAACAGTCAATACTATTAGAGATCAAAGCAAATCAGAAGAAGATCATTCAGAATCAACACCTCTTACTATTTAGGAGATCTACATGCACATACATACTATAGAAAGTGGGGGAATAATGACACTACGTTATTTCAACAAAGACAAATTTCTGTTTTCATAGAATGAAACATAAAAAACCACTCACTTCTTCATTTTACAATTAAATCATTTCGATATTTGGTAATAAGAGAAACCGAAGGGATAGGCAGCGGCAGATCTTGTGGCTTCAAAGTTTGTTATAAAATTGTTCGAAAACTTTCATCTGAAATTTACGATCTCGGTGGCTAAACTCCAAGTCTTACCAAAGTTATTCATGAATATCTGGTGGGTGGAAAGTTGTGGGAAAGTCTCTCTGTGAATTCACTGACACGTGAGTAAACCAATATTCTAAGACGAGAGTATTGAAGATATCCAGGGCAGGGTCCTAAATTACATGAAAAGGGTTCAATCCGGTCAAGTTTCTCATGAGGATATGCTACATCTGTTCACTTATATTTCTGTATAGAAAATCGTTACTGAGTGTGAATTTTTCTTATATCATTTCTTGAAAGCACAGGCTTCTGACTTGATTACGTCAATGTCAAATGTTTTTCAGTAAACTATTTAATAATATTAGTTGAACTGTAATTTCCTCAAATGAACTGTATGAATAGTAGAATAATTATATGAGTCACTTCCCCAATTTCTGGAAATACCTTTTCTATCCACATATAATTCTTCTGTGATATTTCAAAGCAGACTGAAATCAGTCGAAGTTACCATGTTTGAGTGGAGCATTGAGGCTTGACAACTCATATTTTTCCTACCTTACTTATAGGTAAATACATGGCATATTCTCAATTCTTCAAAAATTAAGAGCAGTAAAAATTGATGGCAGAATTGAAGAATAACTTTTATGAAAATGGAAAGTGAACCTATAATATGTTGATCCACATAAGTTGAAGAAAAAAGCCTTAGAGCTAAATGAAATCATTAGGAAGTAGATTATAGTAGATAACAATCTGTAACTATTACAAAATGGTTCAGAATTTATTCTGGATTCTATTAATTTCCAGTGAAGAATTTTTTGGTCTGTGACAAAATATCTATCTTGCCAAATGCACACATTTCAATCCATCATTCGAACCAGTGAAACAAGAAATAAAATCGAAGGAAGATGGAAATATACAGAAAAATTAAAAAAAATTTGAGAAAAACCAAGTATTTTCGGATAATGCTTGCTACCGGAATGATATACCAAGTTTACTTCAATTGATTCCTTCAATTCGTGAACTTTGTTTTTCATAAAAACAATTATAATATTCTCTTGAAAACAGCTGATAGAAAATTAAAAACAAAGTGAAGATTCCAATTTTTGAGAACAACTTTTCTTCATCTTTCTTTCTCCAACATATTTAACACAGAAATCCCAAATTTCTCGAAATTCCCTGTAATATGAATGATCATCAGATTATCAATTTTCAGGTATTTATTCTGAAAAAACAAATTTTTCTATAGAATTATCTATTTCATTTTGCATAGGGCTATTCGTGTGTGAATATGAAACCGTATGAGTATAGTCACAGAATATCGAGAATTGAGACCCAAAATGAGGCATTATACTCTACCCGGTTCGAGTTTTTTGAACAAATGCAGTACCTTAATGCAGCAATGACTGTAAATATGATATGTGACAATATAGAAAAAATCAATTTGAAAAACAATGGAGTTGTTAGTCAAGGGTGTTTGATTCAGAATTGCATTGAACTGGTGGTGCGTCATTGGAACTATTTTTTGCAAATATTTGCTGCGCATGAACAACATAAAGACTCAAACGACTCTCCAGATTCACGAATTCAGATTCAATAATTTGTTTTTCACTATACGATGTCCTAAACACGTTTACAAGTTCTTCATAATCTTAGACCATAACACGTATACAAAATTTCCACCCTGCGACCATCTTTCGAGTGATTAACTGCTTTTTGAAAAGCTCCAACAGCTCAAATTTGAATTAATATCTTCATAAATTACTTCGATAACGCTTAACATCGCCTCCTGATGGGAAATTATAATGTAGCATTTACCGCGGACCGCGGGAGGATATATTTTCTGAACAATCAACCGCCGTTAATACTATAACTTACTTGTAATGTTACCGAAACAAAGACTTCGTTTCGAATTACATACAATTCTTAGCCCACGTTCGAGAACAAAGACGGAATTTTATGTAAGGGCCGTAACGGAAGGAGGAGTGTCCGGCAGAAATTTGATAGTGGAGACGATGATTCAAGAGGGGCGTTCTTATACTCATGGATCAGTGACGTTTCGATATAAAGTGATTTGAGGAGTTCATAATAAATGAGGCGTTGACAGAAATGTTGCACCAGTAAAAAAATATTCAAATTTTGGGTAGCCTGTTGCAGGCAAAAATAAACAGGATATAAGGATGGTCAACAGAAAGTAGTTTGAGATTTTTCCGAAAGAAAAATGCTCCATTTCAATAAAAATATCTGATCAATTTCAAAACCACCAGTTTCAATAGTCAAAAATGAAACATTAGGATACACAAATGAAATGAAATTCTCAGGACTGATATTTAACCAATTACTGACGTAGAAATCTTAAATCGAACAATAAATTGACTCTGTAGAGTAGAACCAAAATAATTTACTGATGTAACAGTTGTACTTATTCAACCAATAAGAAAAGGAACACCCTTTCTCCTAGCTTCATTCAGCTGCCAAAACTACCTTGAATTCAAAATAAGCACACTCACAACTCAGTGATCTAGTTTGAATATTTAGTTTCATGAACAAAGCATACATAAATCATCAGAAGTTACAATTCAACTACGAAATCACAATATTCCAATATCTGTTCCGCCAATAGATAGTCATTAATTTCAGATAATAAGACTATTATATTCAACAAGCTCACTCACTCAGTCAATACCGATATGAAAACAAATCTAGTTTACCTCTCATTCAATCAAACCTCAGTTACCATACTCCGCCAGAACTTCATCATTGTCGAAATAACAAATGGTAATGTAAGTTCCGCATTCGCAATGAATGACATCGTCTTCAAATACTGATGACACGACTCTGTCACAATCTTCGCTGGATAACTACATGCTCTTCATGAAGCCTTATGCCAAGTAAAAAACAACACCTTGAATTTTCCATGATTACAGATTCTCTCAACATGATTTCTTTCTTGTCAAAAATATGCAACCACCAATTATAAGCCGATATGATCAAAGAAGAGATGAAACTATTCAGTACTAGGACAGTCAGTCTCAACTATGATCAAATACCCTTCAAACTCGTCATTCCATGTGAATTCCAGGATATCGGCTGTGGATGCACATCTTCACCGGCAGCAGGAGGTTGTACATCTCGATGAGCATCTGGAGGTGATTTCAAATTGGGGTGAAAGTAACCAGGTTATCAGGCAAAACGATAAATTTCTCCGAATCTGATAGAATAATGTCAGGCAGACAATTCCTCTTTCTGATTCAATAAGTTTGGGAGGTTTAAATGGACACCAATATGTCTTGGTACAATCATGTTGCTGGAATTGCTTGGCACAATTGATTCCACCAAGAGCGGTACATATCAGAAATATGCAACGGTCTGTAGCTGTTCATCGTTTTGATATATACCTCGAAATTCCGTGTTGAAGAACTCTTTCATTTGGAGAACTTCGTTTATATGGAACCAATTTTCTGTGATTTAGGTAGTGATTTATCTTCAAAACAAAGTAATTATAACTATAATACGCTGAGGTAGCATTCGTCTAACGCATGAAATATCTTCTGAATGAATAACCGCACCTAGAATGCCTTCTGTGTAAAGTGCCTGTGAGTGTTTTGCTTGTATTGGTAGAGTTAAACTCTACCAAGAACGAACGAACAAATTTCCTGGTTCCGGAATTTCACGATCCCTCAGTAATTACTTTTCCAGTTGGTATCGACCCACTTTTGCCTTCCCGTTATTACAGCATTCAAGTATGTCAATGATGCTAATATTGGTGTAATTTTCATTGCTTCTGCTATTCCCAAACAATCAAACAAATATGGAGTACGTATAAAGGCTAACCAATTCTGAATGACCGTCTTCCATTCAGTATTCATACTTTTTCAATCATTCAATTTGTATAATACATAAATATCGATTTTCTTTATGTATCAAACTAACCCTGAGACATTGATCCAGTTCCCTTGAAATTTCGAGTAGTCTGAATGAAATAATCGACAGAACCATTTCCGTTAATAACTGGTGATATGCGTATAATAACTAGTTGTCTTGGTGATAGTGCAAGATTATTTAAGAATGATAGCTACCTTTCGTGATTCTAGGGAATAGTTGGGGTAGAACTGACTTCATTATTAATAGCAGAGCTGTACATGATAAGGGCACCCTATTCAAACAGTAGACTAATTGTTGGTAAATAATAACCATCCAGATTTAACTCGAGCTGAACAATAGCCTTCGGGTTTCTTGTTTGCCTTAAATTTGACACACCTCAGAAACATTTAAGTAGTATAATGGTCTACAACAAATCGTGTACTATGAAACTGTGAATTACATCTTTTGTTTGTAGTGAGGAAGTGTAACGCGGGATGCAGGTACTTTGTACTCACTCATTATCTATTTAGAAGCTTGCTAACCACATTACCGTAATTTCCGTTGGTAATTTTCGAAGTTTGTTCCTGTTTTCCATTGTATAGGGAAATTGGATATTCGAACGATTAGAGAATATAGGACTTTGCCTGATTCACTGCGACCTTTTCAGGTCTATTGTGATGCTCTTTGGTTGTTAAAGCTCATTATCTAACTTGATTTCTTTGATGATAGCCTTGACACTGACTCCTTCATATAGCAGGCAGCCTCTGGTTTCTCTTCCCCGCATCTTACGTGTCACAGCCTTGCTATCGCTTTGCATTTACAGAGCACATGCAGTGCGGTTTCTTCCTCTTCTTGACAAAACCTACATTGGTGTTCTTCTAGCAGACACATGTTGCTCATATGTTTTCTGAGTTGGCTATCACCGAGAATCTGGGTCATCGCCGACTAAGAAGTCGTTAAACACGTTAAAGTTAGTTTCACTATGACACATTTCTGGAAATCAATTTCTATCAGCCACTTCCTCCCCTCAGCAACATTCATGTCAAAAATTTCATGTGGGAATAATGGAATTTGTTACCTTATTCCAAAGTTTTCTTTATTTTGTATCTAACCCTGTAATATTTTGACAGTACAACGTTTAGCAATGTAGGAAATCATTCAATACTCTTTTAAGTTTTTGTTCAATACCAAGGTCGAGCAAAACACATAATTTCACAAGTTAAAATTTTCAAATTAAGCACCATTGAATGACACTGATCAAATTCACATAAATATGAACACCTGATGAAAAGTTCTCTGTTTCAGTACACAATACTCCTATTGCCCCATATTTGATTACCAAGTTACTTCCGAAGCCACAATGAACCCTTGCGGGTTGCGGAGGAGCGTAGAATAGACCCACTAAAGGACTTAACTCAACCTAACTTACTTCTGAAGCTCATTTCAAAATTATTCCAATATAGTGACTGTCAATTTTGTTTCGTTAGTTTGCTTCAAAAGTTTCACCTATTTTTATAAGAATACCCACTCAATTCGATCAGAATAAATGCCATCTGAATCATTGCACTTTCGCCGACATAACACAAGTCAAGTAATTCAGTCAGCATGATAATTGAGTGATTGGGATTCGATGAAGTGGAATAAGGCCGTTTTTACCTGATCCTAATTGCAAATGTTCTACCGGTGAGAGGATTCACTTTTCATCACACGTATCTATCCAATCCCAAAAATGGTCGTTTTGGTTACGCAGTACCGAACAATACCGAACCGCATGGGAGCTGATGCCAAGTTCTTCCGCTATCCTACGCACCGTTTATGATGGGTCAGTCTCCATCATGGTCCTCAAATCCTCATCGTGGTTTACTGTAGGTCGACTACTTCGGGGTTCATCTTCAAGGCTAAAATCCCCGGAACGAAATCTCGCAAACCAACGTCGAACAGTGCACCCACCATCAATATCATTGTCAAATGCCTGGTTAATAATAAAAAGCACTCCCGAAACAGCTACTTTCATGTAAACATTGTATTACAGGAAAGAAAATTTCTTTCGAAATTAATACTTTTATATGAACACGGAATTGTACAAAAAAACACTTTTCTCTACTCAGTTTGTATTCCAAACATTCGTTATGGAATTAAATCAGATATCATTCACAGGATTTCTACACAGTATAGTAAATAAAAGCTAAAAATTTCACTTACATGGAACACTGTCATCGTCATCGGAAGACATCGATATTTAGCCATAAGACACTTGTATTAGGGCTCTTCAGTACTTATCTGGATAAATTTATAAAAAAAGCGATTCATTTTCAACAGGAGTACCCAGTTACAGGAAAGTCTATTATTACAGAGTATACATGGGATAAATATTAAAAATAATGGAATATAGAAATGTATAGAAGTAAATGCTAAAACAAAGTAAATATAAAATATTCGTATAAGTAGAATTTCAAAGAGGAATGAAAAATTGAGTATATAACAAAAAAAGTTACAGATCATGCATTGTTACAGTTATTTATAGTATTATTGCAAGTGATTATGGATACAAGATACCGAGGCGTTTAGAGAGTCGAAATAAATATTGCAGTGTTTACAGATTTTATTGAAGCTACTGCACATAAAATTCAATGGTGATCGTAGCGTAAAATTTGTTCGTGATGCGTCGCAGTAGAATTACAGATTGTGTCGACCTTCACTTCTTGATACTAAGAAATTGATCTCGGGTAAAGGAACCGTACTATCAATATAGTTGTTGAGTAATTTATGCAGGAATTTTATACCAAGGATAACTCTCCTGTTTTCCAAAGATGTCATATCAAATCGTGTCAACAATATTGTAACACATTAAAGCACTAACTGTCTAAAACTAATTTATTCTTACAATATTTCCGTAACTAATTTATTTACACACGCTTATCTGCACAGTGTGTTAACAGCTCGCTTTCTAAGTAGAGACTGACTGTCGAACAGGTAAGCGCCGTTTATATCGCGGCAACGAACATTGCCGATCTTTTCT
>WOGN01009793.1:0-10674 GCA_015342105.1 Leptinotarsa texana | reverse complement strand
CACTTTCTAGCGACTGTTACGGTCACTGAGACTTCAGCTACCAGTTGATGGTAACATGATAACGAAAAACAGTTTGACTAGGAGCTAAGACAAAACTTTTAGTCAAATGAGGTTAGCTGGCGATTGATAAACCGGCCCTTAGCCACTTTTGATCCTTTATTAGTCAGTGGGCTATGCTTGAAGACTGGCAGTAAACAAATCTAAAGAAATGAACTTTAAACGTTCAAGTCTGTCTCGGGTATACCTACACAGAAGGTTAAATGAACTGACGCCTATCGTGGTATTAGCCAGGGGAGTAGTTTGTCTTCTGATAGGCGTCAGTCCATTCAACCTACTGTGTAGGTATAACCGAGGCTGGCTTGAACATTTTCAGTTCATTTCTTTAGATTTTCTTTATAAATCTCAGATCAGACCTTCTTTGTATGTAGCTCTGCCCCAAAACGTCCAGAAAAAACCATCCGCCTGATTGGAGACGCGAACATCGGAGAAAGATTGGAGATTTGTGCATCTTTTGTAGATACTTTCACGGAAAGTGTTCAAGTGACTTGGCATATTTGATTCCACCAAAAGCGGTACATATTAGAAATACGCAACGACCGTGGCTGCTTATCGTTTTGAGATTCAACTCAGTACACCCAGAACTTCACTGTTTAAAAACTCTTTCATCTGGAGAACTGTGTTTATGTGGAATAAACTTCCTGATAACGTTTTTCCAAATGGATTTAATTTGCAGTGATTCAAATCTAATGTGAATCGCTACTTTTGCACAAGCACCGATCTGAGAGGGCCTCAAGGATTTTCCTGTTGTATTTGTGTTTTATTCTTAAAAAATCTGCAGTAAGCATGGAGATCTGTCCTTACAAAAGACAAAATCTATAGGACCGACAGAAAACTCAGATCACGTTGCAAAGCCAGGTTTCAACATCTACAGCTTTCTCAAAATATGATCTCACTCTGCAGCTTCCAATGCAAGAAGTCCATTAGATAGTACCAACTAGAACCCAAAATCAGTGCATTAGGATGCCTATACACTGGTGTAGCGACTCATTCATATAGAATTTTTATGCAAATCTGTAAACCAATGTGGGTTATGTGGACAACGCTATTCGTGTGACGGTGCAGTGTTGCGTATTGTACAGTCTAATGATGTAAATTGGGAGGTAGGTACTCTTCTATAGAAGAGTGCCTAGAAGATGACAGCACGACCAGGTGTCTAAAGAGCTCGCAGATAATCAAATAGAAGTCATAGAGCTTCAAATTCTTTTTGTAACCAGATAGAAGAGTGCCTAGAAGATGACAGCACGACCAGCTGTCGAAAGCGCTCGCAGATAATCTAATAGAAGTCATAGAGCTTCAACTCCTTTTTGTAACCTACATTAATAGTAAAATACTGAAAATAAAGGAAGGCGCTACAGAAGAGTGCCTAAAAGATGACAGCACGACCAGCTGTCGAAAGCGCTCGCATATATATATATATGACTAGTTAAGGAAAAATGAAATATTGTTGGGGGTTGCAGTCAGACTTACTTTATTATATGGACGAGCTTTCGAGAATGTTTATTCCCTTTATCAAGACATCTAAGACAAGACAAGAACAAGAAATTTTAAACATTGCAACAAAATTGTAAAACAGATAGGGAAAATGTGTACTCACTAACTTGAGGTTATAGTAAAAAGTCAGACGTGGCAATGAGAAAAGCCATAAATTGTCAAAGTAATCGACTCTCTCATCAGCGACCCACTACTAGATACCCGGGGCGTGCCCCAAGGAACTGTATTGGGATCCATGTTGTTTCTCCTGTTAATGAACAACATCTTCAAAATTTCTAATTTCGAAGGTGAAATAACTTTATTTGCTGGAAAAACTTGGGAAGAGGTAGTTCACTCATGCTGAAATAGGTATCAAAATGATTTTCAACTGATTGAGTACTAACGTATTGAGTGTCAATGACAAAATAACAAATCTATTGCATTTATTCTAACAACTACTTTACATCGCTAGTTAACTAAAAGGTGATTCAAAACTCATTCATGAGAATTATAATGAATGAAGATAGATATTGTATGTATTGTATAAGAATGTTCCGTGATGCAGACTCACGCATAATCAAAATTTTACCTAAACTTCAGAATAATGTACCCAATGGAGTTGAATAAACTTATTGGCATTAGTTATGATATGCTGCTAATGATACTTAAACTATTATTAGTGCGGCCGTACACGGACCACATATTTGCAGTTGAGGCAACCACAACATTGTGGTCACGTTGACTTCACTTCGCAGTTGACCCAACCAGGCAACTGACAACAAAAATTGAATGCTGTGAGACCAATATAAGAAAAAGTGCAATACGGTGTACGCGGTTGGGTAAGACTGCAAGTTTGTGGTTAGTGTACTGCGGATGCCGCGATGACATCTCGGCGGAGATCAGCAGCAAGTTGACTGCAGACGTCCGTTTTGACTTTTGTTAACGCCCGTGTACGTATAGTATAGTATTTCTCATGGGCGGCTTGAGTTCGCTGGAAAGCGACTGCAATTGTATGGTCGATCCGACCGCAAAATGTGGCTCGTGTGGCTCCAGAGCGCATCGCAAACAGATCTCTCTCTCTCTTTCTCGCCCTCTCTCTTCTTTTCCGTATCTCATTCATTCTCCACCCTGGTTATGAAGGACTAGAATTACCTACCATTTTGTTCGTTGGCTACAATACAAGGTTGCTTAGGTAGCCATTACTTTCATCCACAATCCTATCATGTCAACGAACGTCAACTTTCGCGGTGTATTTGCGATAACCTCACCTACTGTTTCTAAGAAAAAACAATAGTATTGGCAACATCATTTATCAAGTATCAATTGATGATTGGAATCAATAGAAATACTGGCTATTGGCAACATTTTGCGGCAACTACCCCGCTCGGTCTACAAAAATTTCCGAAACAAAAACGTATTTCACATATTTTAATCTGCCATAAATCTCATTAGTGATACTGGGTGGGTCATGAATGCAACTTGTGTTCGAACTCTTCTATCCTAACTAAGAAAAAAAATCGTTCCAGACTATTATTTTGCGAATTTGAAATTCATGAACGACCTCGAAAACGAAGCTCTGGGAAAAGGGAGTGTGTAATGATTGTATACGAGTATTAATGATCGTAGAACTGGTGATTATAATCAAATGCCATATTTCACCATACAAAATACACAAATGATGTAAATAACATGAAAATTGATTACAGAATTTACAGTTACCGTCATTACATGAAATCCCAGAACTGTATAATTAAATTACATGAGGACGGCGTGTGTTATGGATAATTGAACCTTTGAAAACAAATTATTCTTCTTCCCATATATACTGAGAAAAACAATGAGTTTGAAAGTAGCGCGGTCGTCCAAATAAACTTCTGAAAAAATGACATGTACTAGTGGCAGAGGGTAAAACCGGTAAGGGAAAAATTGGAACCAGAATGAATCCAAAACAGGTACTCTTTCCAAACAAACACCAGAACTGCAATACTCTTCCGTCGCGCGTTTCATCATCTTCTGGAAATGATGAAAACTTCGTTATTTCATTTGCTGAAAACACCAGTTTTGGATGTACTAGTGAGAGAATGATGCATGCATATTAATGCACATATTGCCAATGCCACAATAAATCCTCGCGGGTTGCAGGGGAGTCAGATAGATTGACTCACATACCTAATTTATATCCGACATAGTCTGCTCGTTTCTTCAAATTTATTATAATCACTTTCAAAAGCGGTGGTGATTTTATGTTATTTTCTCACTGTCAACAGTATATGTCGATCGCACACTGGACACTGAGTCATGCGAAGAGAGGAGAGAGGAGCCTCTGTCCGAAATACTTCTAACGCTGTGAGTTACAGTGAGAAGAAAGGGAAACCAGACAAACTGTCGTCGTTACACGTTACGTAACGGAGCGGTTTACCCACCCATAAGAAGATCACCTCAAAAATAATCTAAGAATATTTTAAGTTTTGCACATATTTCTTTAATCCTGTTTTTGATTATTAAAGACGTTTAGAGGAACAGGTCCGAATATGGGCCCCCATCTGTTTTTTTATTGAACCTTGCTTATTATATTTTTATAACAATGTCTAAAATCATTTATACATGCTATAAGACCTTAGAAACAAAACTGCTAACTATATATTTTTTATAATAAAGTTTATTTATTTTATAGGTAAAACTATGAAGTGGGGCTTATCTTTCTAACCAGGCCAGGCTGTTTGAAGTATGGGCCCCTTTCAAAAAGTACCAACATTTTCTTTTCACAACAAAAATACGAAATGAAATAGCAAAAAATTTATGCTTAAGGAAAAGTAAACATATCTGTGAAAATGAAATTATCTACAAAAATCGCAAACGTAAGAGTCTTTTTCAGCTCCGGAACACTGTTCATGTGCCCAGAGATTCCACATTGAATATTGTCATCGTCATCGTCAGCGGACAAACATTCCTCTTCCTCATCTTCATCCAAACTGAATGTGGTTTTGTTTTTTTCTCTTGGGTTTTTTCACATTTGCTTTCAGCTTTGCCGCAGAAACTATTCGCTTCCCATTTCCTACGTTCATTTTCACATTTTCTTTCGAATCAACTGAAAATACTTTTCTGTTTTCCTTTCCTTCTTTTGATTTTCTTATATCCTCAATTGATACTTCAAGTTCTGATTTATACGGAGATGAAGTTATAACTTGAGAACGAAAAATTTTCCTTTCTCTTGAAGACGCCCGCTTCGTAACTGATGGGAAAGGTGAAAGAACGAATGAACTGATGAATGTTTTTGAAAAATATTCTGGCACACTTATTGCGTTCGTTGTGTTTCTTAATGGTGGATCTGGGTCTTTAGAACAACTTTGTTCTTGATCTTCTGAACGAACTGATATATTTTCTGAAGAAATAGTTTCTGCAAGGTCACTTGTCAATACTTCCAAATAAATTTCAGTCGAGTTACAGGTTTTGTCGGCTTCAATTTTCTCAGCAGTGAAATCAGCATTAGAAAAAATGTTTTCATTTATTGACCAGATTCCTGTTGCTTTAAAACCATTCATAGCTATCTCTGCCGCCTGGCATTTCAGAAATGCTCTTTCCAATAGTTCTGCTAGATCAAATTATGTCAGGGCTCCGTTATTAATTCGCATCCAAGTTCTAATCTCTTCACTATAATAAGCTCTTAGTGGTCCCATGAACGTTTTGTCTAGCGTTTGGATTTTATGTATCGAATGAGGAGGAAGTGATATGATGCAGACATTATTTTCCCTTGCCAAGTTCATTATATCTAAATCTCTTGTGTGGCTGTAATGCCCATCTACTTCTAAGCAACACAGGTAACTCTTCAGTAGGCTTTACAAACTGGAGAAAATGATTGAACCATTCAGTAAATAAATGTTGCTGGATCCAGCTACTTGGATGTACCGCATAGGCAAAAAAAAGATTTGTAAATTATTGCGGTTCGAATATGGGGCCCCTAGCCCATATTTAACTCATAAAAGGGGCCCATATTTCAAAATATGTACGTTCAAGAAAAATATAAGCTCATGATTTTGTAATTATTTTTTGTTTATAATCAACATTAAAATCCATTTCCCTCTCTTTTTCTGTCACACTAGCATAATATATCAATTCTGAAATAATGTTAATAAACACAAATATCACGTAATATAGACTTTCCCAATATAATTTCTTCAAGAGTCAAAGGCAAACGATCTACACTGTGTAACAACAACATATGTACTGGTCGCGGAATCTGTAAATATAAGATAAGAGAGCTGCCTTCTAGTATATTTGGACATTTTCTAACAAATGCCACTATTTGTTTCATAGATAGTCTGGGGGCCCATATCAAATACATAGCTCAAATTCGGACCAGTTCCTCTATTATTATTATTATTATTATATATTTTTTTCAAGTTGAGTTTGGGCTGGTCAAGCACTATCTTTCGAAGCCCCAGTACATTCAGGAGGGTGCTTATTATCAAACAACAACCATATCGTGGTCAAAAATCATGGAGAAAGGCGTAAACTACTTCTCAAATATTTGGAAGGCTTCAACTTCTTAAGCGACCATCAATATGGCCTTAGGAAACAAAGATCAACAAGCGGCCTTCTGTCGTATGTCTGCTATATTTAGAATAACGCAATCGAGAAACATCGAGAGTCAGGAGCTGTTGCGCTTTACTAATCTTGAATTAGGGTGAAAGTAACCAGGTTCAATTCAATGCCACGAAAACCCAGGCATCGGTTTTCCCCAAGAAGATAAATGCCTCCGAACCGGATATAATAATGTTAAGACAGACAGTTCCACTTTCTGCTTCGATGAGATTGCTTGGGGCACAAACATGTCGCTGCTTCTCAACAGCTTGGAGCACTGCTCCGAACCAGAACACTGTACAAAACTCAGCAATTTTTTATGCTGTATATACCCCAGATCAGACTTTCTTTGGAGTATTGTTCACATCTAGGGAGCTCCGCTCTTTACCATAACCTGAAGCTGCTGGATTCCATCCAGAAAAGAGTCATCCGTCAGATTGGAGACATGGACATCAATCGCAACCTTGATAGTCTAGAACATCGAAGAAAGGTTGTAGATTTGTCTCTCTTCAATAGATACTTTCACGGAAAGTGTTCAAATCTGTTTGAAAAATCTGTTTAAAATCTGTTTTTCCGTTAATCAGTTGTCGCCCCCATACGAACGATAACTCTCAGAAGTTGTGCGAGCTAAGAAGAAACTTGTGCGAGCTAAGGACTAACGAGGTCTTACCTTTTAACGTGTGATTCCTAACACGGCACATTTGATTGCACCAGGAACTGTACATATCAGAAATACGCAACAGACACTGGCTGCTCACTAATGAGAATCGACTCAGTACACATCGAACTTCACTCTTTGGGAACTCTTTCATCTCGAGAACTGCGTTTATGTCGAATAAACTTTCTGAGAACGTTTTCCCAAATGGATTTAATCTTCAGCGATTCAAATCCAATGTGAATCGCTACTTTCGCACAGGCACCGCTCTTACAGCACTGTAAGGATTTTCCTGTAGCGCTTGTGTTTTGTCCTTTAAAAATAAGGATATTTTTGAGGTAATGTTTATCTCCAGATTTTCAAATATAAAAAGCTCCATCACGAATGAATTTTCCTTCTTGAAAAGGGGTCACGAATTACTTATTTTCCTAGAAGTCTGATATTTGTGCCACTTATCTTCGCCTCCGAGATCTGTTTTATACACTAGATATCGCCGAAATGACATGATTTGATTACATCGGTCTTGATTCCAATAAAACATATTTGTTCAGCAATATTGCGTTCAGCATCATAATGAGATTCGAACTGCAGAAGCAATCTAGCGAGATAACAACCGTCTACTCACAAATGGGTGAACTTTGCCAGCGCATTCGATGGAATCAAGATTTCAGCAATAACAATGTTGCAATAGTAGGTATTTGGAGGCATTGAGTCGAGTTTAATAGTTTGACGTGTGTAGAGACAAGCCAGCATGGGTCGTCATCTCAAATGTTAAGTACCATAATGTTTGAACATGGCTGAATAAGCGAATCATTTCTTTTAAGTGGAAACAAAGAGACAAAATATACAGAAATATCGTTGTTACTAATATTTCATGAAAATTAAAGCATACAACTTTTCTCGTCCGAAAGTGTTATTGAAGGCTGATGATTTGTTATCAATTTTTCTATAAAAAATATTGTTATATAATTTTTTGAATTTTCTCAGTTCATTTTCAAGCTGTGAACAATATACCTGGTGAAGTTGAAAGAAATTCTACTAAGACTCCAAAGATGAGGCCATTTGATACAAGATCTACACGGGTTCCCCACGATAAAAAATTCCGTTCTGATCGAGTTTGTTTGATGTCCTTGACAGAAAAAAAAATGTAGATCTAGAAACCTACGCAAACGACTATGTCTACCTTTGCAAACGTAGCCTTTAATATCTTACAAAGTACGTTGACCAATGTTCATAGTTGGTGCCAGAGGAATTAGTCTATATACCTTAGAAGAACCGTGATATTTCCCTTCAACCTAACCTATGTGATTTAATTCTCCTCAAAAGCTAAGGTTATTCCATTTGTTCAAATTGAAATTGAACTGCGAGAAAACTATTCTGAATGACAAGAAAAATTGTCTGGTCTGGATTTCTGATCACATCATCCTAGAAAGAATGTTATTCTCTTGCAAAGGAGGATTTATTGGACTGCAAGGGTTTCATCGGACCAAAACTGATTATTGGATCGCTTTTAGTTTTGTCAGGCAAACACGGAATACCTGGGCTGCCTGCAGAATTTCAGACATGTATTAAAATATATCAGAATTGGTTGAATCCAAATCCATTTATTATTCAAATTATATTTCTAAGAGTTGTTAGATCTTAGCAAAAATGATCTATGTTATCTAACAGGTCTTCTTATATTCTATCCTATCTCGGACTAGTTTCGACTAGAGAGGGTTTTCGTCGAAAGGGGTTCATAATAAATCGAAAAATGAAGAAATTAGTTTTTTGGGAAAAAAGTTGTTGGTTTCTACATTTATAAAAAAAATTGAGAGTATTGCGTCTTATGTTATGCTAATGAAGTGATGAGGCATGTGCTTTGTCCCGAAACTTCGCAATACACCATTGAGGATAATTGTGATCGAAGTGAATGACATTTTTTATATCAGTTTTCTTCCATAGATCATGTTGTACAACGTTTTTAAGTACGATATCTATTTCAGTTCTATAACGAATGTTGTAGAATGGACATTCAATTCATATATGAAGACTTCCCCCCCTCCACACAGATAGAAATAGAAAGCAAAAAATATTTTTCCAGAGTTTATAATAATGCTATAAAAAAATAATAACGCAATTCATTACCAAAAAATTGAAATAATAACACTAGTTTAGAGCCAATATACGACTCTAATGCCAAATGCATTTCTATGTTAATTTTCCCTAAATGCGAAAATGATAGTAACAATTTTCTAACATGTAAGATTTTTGAGTTATAATTTTTTTCACAAAAATGTATTGAACACGTCATTCCAAATTTGCTTTTGCCCTAAGTTGAGGAAATTGTTTAAAATCTGGCAACACAGCGGCTCTGCCCAGTATTCGAATTTGCTTCCGCTATATGAGACTTGTACCGCCACTTCTTGAACTTCCTGTACTCGAAGTTTACAGAAAAAACAGAAATACGAAACCACAGTAAAAGTAGCAGGTTGACAATTGTATCATCAATATTGTTTTAACGCGAGTAGTGGTGACTTATCTAAAACAGTAGGACAACACAGAGCCATTATCAAGTCAAAGAATGGCCTTCGAGAGATAAATATATTCCAGGTCAAGCTAACGTAAAGAATATACCTCTTGTTAATCCCAAAAACATTTTGTTACCTCCATTACACATTAAACTGGGGTAAATGAAAAATTTTGTGAAAGCATTAGACAAAGAAGGTGATACGTTTAAATATCCAAAATTAAGTGATGCAAACCTCAAGAAAGGTATATTTGTTGGACCACAAATTAGAAAACTAGTATGTGATCAACAGTTTGATCAATAATTAAATAATGTTGAATTAGCTGCGTGGAGTTCTTTCAAGAGAATTTTTTCCGAGGTTTTAGAGAACAAGAAAGTAGAAAATTACGAAACACTTGTAGCAGAACTACTTGAAAACTACTGCAGAATGGGATGTGACATGTCTCTCAAAATCCATTTCTTGCACTCCCATTTGAATTTTTTTCCAGGAAGGTTCCACCAAGACATACCGACAATGGAGCAACGTTACCAAGGCAGTTGGGATGCAGTAATGATAATGGATTATTGTTGGTTCCTTATCAGGGAAAACGATGAAACATATAAACGAAAGTCAACATTTGCAAAAAAGTTATGCACAAAATACTTCATTTGAATGTTTTTTCATGTGTATTGTAAATAAAGTCTGTTATCCTCAAAATATATTGTTTTTTTTGTTTTGATCATATATTTTCCTATAATATGTGGAAATTTGTATATAAAATAAAAATAACTATAACGTGATGGAAAATTTTTGATGTTGAAGTCGCAGTTAGAATAAAGAACATAACTTATGTCTAATTTCTACTGAGTTTATTATTTGTTACGATCGGTTTCGGTTCATTAGCCCATTCTCAATAAGTTACTTGAAAATAGTCTAATAAACCGAAAACGATCGTTTCGATTGATAAACTCAGTAGAAATGAGACAAAAGTTTTTTTATTGTATATTCAATATGAATTTCAATCGAATAAGTTAAATAAGTATACCTAGTCTGAGTAGGTAAATATTGAAATTAGTTTTCGTTCAATATCATTTGAGGGATTCGTATTCATTTATTCAAATGATGTTATTTTCAAATGATACTGAAAGGGTCATGTGACATTTTCCATAGGCAAGATAATTTTCTTGAAAAATTCAAGAAGGTACTACAATTAGCACTAATATTTACTAGATACAGTGTGACCCATTTAAAATGGAACCACCCCTGTAGAATGTGCATTTTTCAATCAATCTCAATTTTTTTTTATTGAAATATTAAGCATAAAAAACTGTATCTTGACACTAACTTTCACAATTTTAGTTTCATTTCCAAGGCACTCTATGGTTTTTTTTGTTTGTCAAAAACGGCAAAAGTTTATTA
>WOGN01009792.1:0-10674 GCA_015342105.1 Leptinotarsa texana | reverse complement strand
ATTCTTCTATTTTCTTCGCATATCCTTTTTTAATATAATCTTCTATTTTCCTCCCATAAGCTTCTGCAAAACTGAAATCTTTTTCCATACGACGTTCAATATACTGTAACCTTTTGAAAGTCATACATTTACTGTCAGGTAATATTTTCACCTCTTCTTTCCAAAGTAATCCTATTTCCCAACGGTTCTGACCTGGAATTTTCCTTGTTACTTGCTTGATTGTTTTTTCTGCTCTTAAATCTTCCTGGCTGAGTACTTTTCTATTGAAGACTTTCACTTCAAAAGATTCTGTGGAAAAGAAACTTTGAACTTCTTCATGCAATTGCTTATCAAAACTCTCTTGTAGATGAATATGTTATACTATAGTATCATCTACTCTGTTTCTAAATTGACCTAGATTCCCATGTACAACCCAACCCAATTTAGTTTTAGATAAAGCTGGAGAATTCTTAGGACCCTCAATTATTTCACGACTTGCAATTAACATTATGCATATTTTCAAAATATACCCTCCTGATCTGAGCCCATTTGTTTTTCATTTTCTTACCATCAATTGTTTGTAGAGGCAAATCCATATTAATTTCATGCTTGTCAGAAATTTCGAAACTAACTTTCCTAGAATTTACTTTTTTGCATGATTCTATATCTGTCCATTCAAAGCCTAAAGTTGTTTTTTCTCACTGTATATTCAAGTCATTTGCTGAATCCTCATCTATCAGAGTTACTGTAGAAGCTTCAAATAAGGCATAAATTTTCAACTTTTTTTCTTGAGTCCTTATTATAATGGGAGCTATCCTATGTAAAATTTCAGAATAAAATGTATGAGAGGTATGAGCTACAATTTCCTGAGAAACGATATCACTTGATCCAACATTTTTCTCTAAAGATTCATTATGAAGTATTCTATGATGCAATTTTTCATAATTGTTGATTCTACAATTCCTTTTAAACCGACAATTTGTGATTCTGTGGTTTCTTCAAGCAAGAAAAGCATATATCATTTGTTTTAACAAAAATCTATTTTTCAGAAACTGGCAAATTCAAAAATTTCAAAAAGTTCTCTAATGTATGTTCTTCTTTGCAAAATAAATACTTTACTGAGGAAATTCAAGAATTCTGAGAAGTTACTGAAGTGGATTTATATCTATCTCCATTTAGGATTTGACTGGAAGTCTTACCTACATCTACAAATGATTGAACATAGCTGGCAGCTTCTGCCTTTTCCCAAATCCAATTCTTGAAGTCCACCAAAGTGTTTTGAGCTCTTGCCTTTGCTGCTTTTTCTCCCCAGGACATTTGCATTTAAAATGGTAACTTCTTTATCATTTCATCAAGTAACTGCAGACAGCTCAAATAATTCGTCATTTCCATGGCTTCAAGTGTAACAACCAAATTGGAAACCTCATCTGCAATATGATTCAAACTCTTATAGTCGTTGTTTTTAATAACTGCCAAATTCTTCGCTTCATTGACTAAACTTCTAACTATTAGGTCTGATCTACCAAATTTACTTATCAAAATGTCAATAACTGTATTCCCCGATGAAGCGGACAACAGTAAACCTTCACTTGACAAACCTAACATTTTTGTCGTGGAAATATACTGTTGGTATAAACTTGGCCACTCTGTTATTCCACCGCTAAATATGGGTAAATCTTTTTCAATTGCCTGCCCAAAAAGCATTTTAATTTTATGGCCTGATACAGTTTTATTACTTGAAATATCTAAATCAACATTATTTTTCGGTTGAACTATGTGACACTGACATTGACTATGACATGAATGTGACATTTTTGAAGACTTTATCTGATTTTCCATCAGAAAATCAATCAACTCTTACTTTGTTTCTAAGCCAATCACCTACCTGTTCATAAGAATCTTGAGAAGACAATTCTTTTCTGTGTTTAAACTGCATATCAACACTTACTGCGTCATATTGTTCTTCTAATTTCTGCCTGTTCCAAAGCCAACCTATCTTCTATCAGCTTTTTTTCCATTTCCATCTGTTTATTCAATAATCTCGCCAACTCTTCATCAGCTTTCAATTGCGCTTCCAACCTTTTTCTTCGATACTCAGTACTTGCTTTGGATACTACTGACTGCTCACGATGACTCTTAGTGGACTGTACATTTGATTTCCTGCTTGATTGACCCAGCTTGGTAGAAGATATTTTGTTTTCCTCGTCACCTCGCTTAGAATCGTTAATGGGAACCTCGGTTTTGGATTACAAAGTTCGACTTTTACTTCTTGTTTCCATATTGCTACTCCCCAGGCTCAAAGACCAGCACAATGTTTAGTTTTACCAGTAAATACGTAGTCAGTTATCCGGTCGAAAGGCCAGCACAATGTTTAGTTTTTTCTCTGATGGAGAAATTGGGAAAAAATGATATTTTTAACTTTTTTCCAGGAACTTTTATTTTCGCTTGATACTTTTTTCTGATCAACAACTTATCTCCATGTGAAATAACAGAAAAACCCAAACTTGATATAAATTTCACATAACAACATAATAATATCTAATACGGAGTATTTCAAAACTTAACACAGATGGTATAGCTTAATTATTAGGGTGTTTCATATCTCAATGAATATTCATTCTACTATGTCGTGTGGTAATACTGTTCGAAAGTATCGGAAGTGGAATATTTCACTGAAATTTTTCTGTTTTGTGGTGAAAACAAGAAGTGTCGATTACGACGGAATGGAAAAGCTTGAGAAAATGTTTGAGGCTTTGCAAACGTGCCTGGCGACCAGTGAAAAAGCATAGGAAAACACGATGAACGCAAAAGAGAAGTAGATGAACCAAAAAGGAAAGTAAGAACAATTACGTCAAAATGAAGATCGTGAACCACTACTAGGTATTCAAGAAAATCTAGAAAAAGACCAACAGATGCACGTTCATTTATTAGAAGATTTAAAATCTTCCCAAGTGAAGGCACAGAAATATATTCAGGAAGAATTTGGAAAAGTATATTAGAAAACAAAGGAGGGATTGGAAAAAGTAGTCGATGAGAAACTTGAAGGAGTCGATAAAAAGTTTGGAGAGATTTTTCGGGAACTTCGGAAAGAATTACCGGAGCCGAAAAATATTACTGTGGAAAAATATAAATCGGAAACATCTTCATCTTCTAGCAGTAGTTTTATTGAAACACCAACTTTCGATGGCGAATCATGGTCAATTTATCGCAGACAATTTGATGCCGCTGCGGAAAATAATGGATGGAGAAATGAGGGAAGAGCAAAAGCTTTCATACTGGCACTACGAGGAAAGGCCTCCGAAAATCTGAAAAATATCTCACTGAATGAGCAAAAGATTATGAAACAGTCGTATCAGCTTTGGAAATCAGGTATGGTAGTGATCACCTTTAACAAGTCTACCAAGCTCAACTGAAGGTAAGAACTCAAGGTCCATCAGAGAGTCTGCTGGAGTTTGGGGCCGAAGTTAAAAGAGTGGTGAGACTCGCTTACCCAGAAGCACCTGATAACTTCACCCAATGGATTAGCGTCCCTAGTTTCATCGATGGGGTTCGTGACATAGAGCAACAGCAGTCACTGTGGATGGCGCGTCATGAAAAATTGAATGAATCCGTCATTATTAACATAGAATTTGAAGCTGCTAAGAATGCTTCGCGACAACAAAGAAAAGTTCTAGTGGTGGCCATCAATGAAAAGAAAGACGAAGGAACAGATTCATTAATGGTATTTTCTGAAGAACTGTTCACGAAATATTTGATGAATCAGGACTGCACTCAAGACAAAAGGGCAGCCTAAATGTTATAACTGCGGCAGAGAAAGACATTCAAGGCGGACTGTCGATATCATTCAACATCCAACAAGAGAAGAGACTGGCGTTTGGGACCACCCGGACTAGAGCGTCGGGGTTCGGAAAATTGAATTCAGCCAGTGTTAAGGGGGATACATTGGCTGCTGCATCCTAAGCCCCCAGATATTCGGTTTCCATGATAGGACGCAACAGTAACAGCTTAGTTGTCGACGGATTTCTGAATAATCATCAGTGCCTTCTCACCATAGATACTGGAGCAACGAGGTCGGTAATGAGAGCCGACATCTCCAACAGAAGCATTTTAAAGAAATTATCAGTAGGACCTGTTCTGAAAACAGTCACTGGAGCTAGATTGGCAGCCAAGTGAAAGTTACAGTACGGTACGCGAAGCAATTAAGTAATAGTTGAAGTTTAAGTTGAAGTGTTTGTTGTATTTGAAGTGGAATAAATTTGAGTTGAATTATTTTTCACAGTAGTCAATTATTGGTGAATCCACGGGGTGAAACGTAACAAAACATTGATGCTATCAATTTTTCCAAATTGTAATTTCTTTTGTCATTTCAGTTTATCACTATATGATGTCGTTAAGCGTTTTTCGGTTGATTTTTCTACTAATTCAAATTCAACCATAACGCTGCCAATATACCTTGAAAAATCAACTAAGCATTTGGCAATGATAGTGTTGATGAACACGCTGTTCAACTTCGGTTCGAACCTTTCAAACCTTTTTTCCGGAGATTTTAGCCTCAAATATGAGTCTCGAAAAGGTCGACCAGTAAGAATCAATGAAAAGGACTCAAAGACCATGGTGGAGACTGACCTATCACAAACGATGCCTGTGAAGGCGGCAGGAATGGGTTACAGTTCTCATTCTGTTTTTAATGGTTTAAAACGTATTGGAAAGGTCATGAAGCTCGCATTGTGGGTGCAATTTGAACAAAAATGGCCTCGTTCCGAAGTCTGATCGTCTTTGTATTTGTGCAACGAAAATGATCATTTTCTGAATCAATGAAAAGTGGAGCTTCTACGACAACAGGAGACGTTCAGGACATCGACGAGTCACTCAGGCACATTCCAAATTCAAAAACTCACCAAGAAACTATGGTTAATTCATTGTGATCAGCAGCTGTCGCGATTCACTATAACTTCCTGCAACCAGGCCAGTAAAGTTCTTTTGTGAGAAAATCGACGATATGCACCGAACATTGCGTTAGCAGCAACCGGCACTGGTCAACAAACGAAGTTTGATCCTGCCTCATCACAACACCCCACCGCACGTTTCACGAATCATCGTACGAAAATTAAACGAATTGAGCGTCGAAGTTCTGCATCACCCAATATACTTCCGAGATCTCTCGCCAACCTACTACCATTTTTGTAAGCTCTTCGATAACTTTTCCACCGGTAGAACCATCACCAATCAGTAGAAGACAAAAATGGCTTTCGTCGACTTTATCAAATCCCGAGCACACATTTTTTATGCTTACGGAATTATTCTACTTGCGTTACGATGACAAAGGTGCACTGATTCAAATGACGTCAATTTTAATCGAATTGAGTAAGTATTTACTGAGATACTGTAGTTCAAAGTAGACTCATAAAAGCAGACGAAACTTTTTTAACGAACTAATATATTTCAATGACCCCATCTATTTTAATTTTATCCAATCAAAAATGTTTTCAAAGATTATTTAAGAAATCAAATATGTTTTATTTGATTATTTGCCAGTTGAATCATAACAATGATAATAATAATAAAAGGAACGATATCTGTCGTGGAGTTTTCAGCTCCTGGCGAGACGAATATCGTCCGAAAAGAGGAGGAGAAACGGATAAAATATTGAAATTTTCTCTTCGAACTCCGCAGGCTCTATCCAGACCACTCTGTCAAGATAATTGTTCAAGTTACAAAGAAATGACGCTAATACTCAAGCACTCAATATTATTAGAGTAACCAACACTTCAGAGTCGAATATGGAGGTAATCGTAATGGGAAATTTTCGCAAACTCTGGAGTCTCTCAAGGATCAAACCTGGGTTCATTATCTTTTTTTAATATTCATTACATTAATAATCTAACCCAAAATTCAAACTACTCTGTGTACGTTTCATTCGCAGATGACCCTAAATTTTGTAGATAGATCGAGAACTCGCAAGATTGTCTCAAACTATAAAAGGACATCACTAGTGTTCATCGTGTCCTGTCTTTTACCCGAAAACTAAATAAGACACTGTACAATTACTCAATGAGTGGAATCGAATTATTCAGGGTAGAAACTGTCAAAGATCTAAGTATTGTTACGATATTTACTTGGGGTTAGTTTTTGAAAACAACAACACTAATAATACTCGGACAACTTTTATTCACTTACTACCCAACTAGGTACTGCACTGATTATAATTCACTTAGAATACTCGCTTGCTGATCTTACTACTCTCTGACTAATAATGATGCCTGTCGAAGGAATTCGCCAGTTTATATAGTCCCATCGATTTATCTCGAAATTCTAGGTAAATCGTTGGAATTCTCATTCTATAAATTTCCAGTTAATCTCCTAGGGGCAACGTGCGTGTGACGTAATGTTCAGGTAGAAATCCCTTCGCCGAACTGGGTCAACGGCGGCGTTAGATATTTCGTAACAATATTAATTTGTGGATAATGGGTAATGAGTCTACAAAATTCTTCAATGAAATTCACACCTCACGAAGTGCGATTAAGTCTGGAGTCTTCAACGAATGAATGGATGAAGTTTGCAGTATTATAAAGCGGGTCAATTTAATTTTCACAATATTTAGTTATAATGAGCTTTCAATATTTCTTCAGGAGAAACTGAATTATTCTTCCGAAATACAGACTCATGAACAATATTTTATGTTTTTGGTTTAGAATCATCTCTGTCAAGGTGAAGTAATTTTGCATTTCTTCGCTAGTGTCGAATCTCAGAAAAATCTGTGCATTTACATATTTTTCATAATTATCACACTGGCTCGATAAATAATATTTTTCGAATTTTCAAATCATTAAAATAACTGGTATTCCATTTCTGTGAAATAATATTTGAATGAATACATGTAACAATCAATGACTGAATGTGTTTGACTACGGTTCCCTATGACAATTACCGATGTTTTCCTCATGCTTGACGTTCGAATTATAATACCTAGATTTCGCCCACTCCGCGATCCTCTTGAATAGTGCTGCAAAGTTACCAACCTATAGTGAATAAAAAGTACTACAGTACACTAATTACATGGATTCTCTTCTGGTTATGTAGTGAAATACATACTAGGTAGTATAGTAGCATATTCAGCAAAAAAGTTAACATCAATGAAGTTGATGGGTGATTAGATTAGATTAGATTAATATGGGGCTTCTGTGCTGAACAGCCACTACACTGCGACCTTTGCAGGTCTATTCTGTGAGCCCTCATGTATGCTAGAGTTCCTTGTCTAGGCCCGTCCTTGTAACTAGACTCCATTGACCAGACCTCAAATTCCCCATATATTGAGAGGGTTGTGGTTTTTCTTCCCCTAATGTTGCAAATCTTATCCTTGACAGACCTTCGCAATAGCACAGTATGTGTACGGAGGTTTCCTCATCCTCTTGGCAACGCCTGCATAGGGATGTGTCTGACAGTCCGATGTTGTTCATGTGTTTGCTGAGTCTACAGTGTCCCGTCAATAGCCCGACCAGAACTCTAGTTAAAGTTCTGAGTAGGTACTTCGTGAATTTTGGCGGTGGCTCTTTAATGAACTCTTTGGCCTGTCTCATACCCGGCGCCTTATCCCACCATTTTTGAGATTGTTTTTCTTTCCAGTTGCTGTTTTTCGCAGCGATTTTGCTGTAACACAAAAGGGTTCTGGGCCAATGGGGGAGCGTCGTGCTCCTTCTCGTGCTAGTGAATCAGCGTCTTCATTGCCCTTGTATCCTGTGTGGCCTGGTACCCAGGCTAAAGGCAGTCTGTTTTGAATAACTAGTTTTTTTCACTTTCTGTCGTCAGAGGGGTGTGACAACTGTAACGGAAAAATAGATTTTGACAGATACAATGGTTCAGAGCGTATCTAGAGATACGATTAGTCAAATTTTAGTTTCAATGAAGTTGATCGGAGGTACAATAATGGATGGAAATGAGATTTCAACAACAAATAATAGGTAATCAAAAAGATGACGATTTCCAGAAAAGTCCGGAATTCAGTCGGAGATTTATGAAATGCAGATGCGACAAAAAGTATATTGACTAGACTAACTGAACTAGTAGAGTGTCAGCTTCCGTGTGGTACATTTTCGATTTGATGGACTAAAATAGTTGGGTAAGGCTGTAAGGGGTATGTATATGATATTGGACTTCTCAATGCTTTTGAATTTCTAAAAATAGCAAAATATACTAGAACTATAAACAACAAACAGCCTATTCTTCGATGATTCATAAAACACATTCTGTAATTGGCAGATTCGGATTATTGAAATAATAATCATGATTGTAATAGTTTTTGTTTCATTCAGTTCATGCCAGAAATTTTGATTTCAATTTTCGATTGAGGACTGAATATCTATCAATATTTCTCATTCTCATTACATTATTATAAACTGTTATCGAACATCAGATGTTGTAGAATGAAATGTTCATCACCATCTAAATCAAATTATCCTACTTCTTTTAAGTGAATAACAGATATAATGAATTCATATTGCCATTCTTTGTTTATCTACTGATATCAAAAGAAACTCTCGGGAATAATCAAGATCGGGTGCAAAAAAGCGATTTGAAGAGTTGCTCGAAGGGCTTTGTACCAAGAAAGCAATATAAAACAAAAGTTCAGCAAAAAAATCTGGAACAACTCAATATAACTTTCCTAATATGAGATGGTTTCCAAGAGAAAGAAAATATGGTTTCTATAGAGAATAATTGATATGAACCTTCGCAGTTTCAAGTTTGAACAGAAGCCCTTGTAACAGGGATAATCAAAATGATAATAATTCTATATAAACACACAGAGAAGTTTTGATTTGGAATTTCTGATGAACACATTCAGTAGTAGATATCACGCTTGACATTGTTTTGTTATTATATTTCTCACTGAATCACATTTCAAAGAATATTATAGATTTGTAACAGATGAAAAACTGATTGTATTGTTAGTTACTGTACCTGATATCATACTTGTAAAAATAATTCTTGTGAATGATCATCAAGCATTATTTATTCGCTTTCATGAAACAGAATCAAAACAAGCATTGTTTGCAAACACCAGAGTTGCAAACAATGCGCATATCACCAACAAATCAATTTTATAATTCAAATAAATGCTTCGATTACAAAAATCCCGTTGAAGAAAAAATGTATCTAGTTTAAAAAAAAAAATACAATTGTTGACTAACATATTCTTTTTCGACCTCAATTCTCACAAATGGTGACATTAGTTTAAATGATAGAATTAAAAAGTTTGTACTTCTTGGATCATGCCATTGAAATTGGAAAAACATTTGATTCATTATGATTTTTCAAAGATGAAAATTATCTAAATATCCAAAATAATGTACAATTTCATTTAGCAGTTGATTTTGTTGATGAGTAATTCATGATAAAGGCAAATCTAGTATCAATATAGTAATTATTACAATTTTGTCGTTATCAGAAAATAATGATTTGAAAAAAAAACCCATTGTATAAGAAATCAATTCCATTCTGTTTTATTTTTCAAAATCATAATTCACATTTGTTAACAGGGCAACAGAAAAAGTTATAAATGATTTAATTTTCCATCGAGTAGAAATTTTTTGATAAAATCAACATTTCTTTTTCTTCTTAAAATAATTCCAGAAATATCCATATGTAATAAAAATATATTTTTCTCTTATTCTTTCATATCCCTTTCCAGAATTATATCTAAGTAGTCTCTTGATTTGTTAAAAATCGAATGGATATTGAATTGAAAGGAATATATTTTCAGAAGAGATTAATGAGAGTAATGAGAGAATGGTTTTGGCTTTCTACTTGTCCATCTTCATACAGAAAATATGGGACTTTTTTAAAGGGATGATGTACATAATTGATTACAGAATGAACTATTTACAAAGATGTGTAGATAATGCAAATAAGTAACTTTTAGACACAAACTGGAAGAAGAGACTCTCTGGAAACAACTAGTTTCATATGAACATTAAATTACATTGAAGGAAAAATACTTTCAAAACAACTACTCTCATATGAACATTGAATTAAACAAAAAATATTTTTAACATCCAGTTTATACTTTATATTCGTTACGAAAGAGGTAAAACTTCACTTGAATGGAATACTGTCATCCCTGATAGCGGATATCGATGTTTCGGAATAAGACAGATGTCTTATAGTATTCAGTATCAATCTGGATAACATTACAAGATAAAGCAATCAATGCATTCATAAAATTATGACCTTATTCACAAATGAGTTAAATCCACTTATGCCATCGATGACAGTACGAAATGTTTTATGTTCTACATTTGCCCATTTGATTTATTCCCTGCTATAGGAATTTCGTGTGATTGAAAGGGATATATTTTCAGGAGAAATGCGCTCTTCTTGTAAGTTAATTTTTTGACTAGACTAAACCTTCTAGTAGCTCGTCTTACTATGGCTTTTTAGATATCACTGTTACACTTGAAACATGTTGTGATTATATTTTTCAAATAAAGTTTGTGGAGATCAAATCGTGAAATGTAGTTTTTGAAATTACTATGGATCTTCATCAAGTAACGGCCGAATCAATCAGAAAACTAAAGGTTCTATTTTGCGATAAACAGCACCTCAAAATTTGATGAAAGCGGCCTAGTTCCTTGGCAATGTGAAAAACCTACCATGTAGTGCATCAAACATGTTATATTAGAAAAATCAATGCACCCTTTG
>WOGN01009790.1:0-10676 GCA_015342105.1 Leptinotarsa texana | reverse complement strand
GAAAAAAAATGAACTTTTGACTACTTTTATGCACAATGGAAATAATAGTAATTTTAGCACGCCTTGTATGATATGGAGTCGATTTCTTGGTGTTATTCAGATATTTTGAGTTTGTCTAAACTATCGTCGAAATATCAACTTTTCATGAATTGAGAGTACTGATGTACTTAATTTCAATTAAGGCTGTGTTTTGGACCATATTTAGCACAATTAAATTTTTATTTCGAGAACAGATAGAGATAAATATAGGACATTATCAACAAAAAAGTATTAAAATACCAGAGCAATTCGAAAAATGTAATAATATACGGGGTGTTCTATTTAAAAAAATAAAGATGCTAGGACTTTTTGATGGAAGTAGTAACGCCGCAATGCTGAAAATATTTTAGATCGATAGAACAAGTAAGGAAATGTGAGAAGTATAATTTTCAGAAGAATCATGCTTTACGTTTTCCAGAAACGTCTAACCTACCATCGACCGTGAGTCACGCTGTATAGTAGATTGGTTGCTCAGACATAGCCATTTGTAAGTTTTCAAATTGTCATCCTGTTCATTCCAAATACAGCTCATTAGGATCCAATAATTCCATTTGATTGGGAAAATAAATCTAATAAAACATGAAACAATTAAAATATGATTTTACATGTGACACATCTATACTCAGCATCTTTTTCAGTAAATGGGCAGTGTTACAAACATACTTACTCTGAACTCGCTAGAATAACAACTGAACTATCAAAAATTTTAAGAAATATAATGATGAATGATGGCGTTTCCCGTAATAACGATGGAGATTATATAATTGGAGTGAGAATGGCGCCCAGTGATCGAATGATTATGACACTAATAGCAATATGGAAAGCTGGAGCAGCATATTTACCATTGGATCCAGAATTTCCCAAGTGGAGAACAGAATATATAGTAAACGATGCCAAACCAATTCTGATTATATCTGACGAAGGTGAGATTTTCTGAAAATATCTAATTATCTTTTCAGAATGAGATTCACTTCAATTGAGAGGAAGCAGAGTAAAACGACCATATTATAGATAATAGTTCTTTATGTCAATCAGTGGCATTTTTTCAGTATCCAATTGGTTCCAGCAAATGGAGTTATCTTTTGAAGATCTGCTAGCTCGAAGCCAAAAAATTCTATCCGATGAAAAAATTATCAAAGATGAGAATTGTCGTGTTCAAGACATTGCTATTGTGTTATATACCTCCGGTAGTACTGGAAAACCAAAAGGTGAGCTCTCCAAAAAAGTATGTTGTACGAAAGTAGTTATTACAGAAGTGCAAAAGGCTACATAGTTTGATTATTCGTTTCTTGATAATAACAAATTTGAAACTCGGCTTTGATATCGAAATTTTAAATTTATTCTAGAAATTTTGACTTTGTTTCCGAAATATTGACTTCAAACTCGAAATAAATAGGTAAATTAAATAGGAAATTTTGAGTGTGAAGACAAAATTTAGAGTTTCAAAGTCGTAATTTCCATGAAACAAATATTAACAATATATATATATATACAGTGCATTCCATTTAAAACAAGCCACCCGGAATAACTTCTGGTACAATGATTTTCAGGAAAAATAAAAAACACTTCAACACTAGTATGCAGGGGGACATATTGTGACACATTCACATTTGACATTTACTTTCCGCATACCACCAGAGCGTCACACAATTTTTTTAATGGTTCACTCTATATTGTTCGGCATTATCAGATGCTCCATGATGAGCTGATTTCAACAAAGCTTAAACATACAGGGGGTAACTGAATAAGTGTGAAACATTTAAGGAGGTGATTCCTCATCAAAAAAAAGATAGGATCTTTCATATAAAGAAACTCAATTGGAGCATTCCTTGTTAAGATACAGCCCCTTGAAGGAGGTACATAAAATTTGTATAACAATTTTTTCACAAGCACTGAAAAAGTTACAATATTGAAATGAACCTGACGTTTTGTACTATCAAAAAGACACTTCGCCAGGAATTTATTTGGTTCACCCCATGGTGGTAAGGGGTGGAGAACGCAACCCCTTAAATTTATTTCCAATGTAACTTTTTGTGTATAATTATTTGTTTACCATTTAAAAATTTATTTCCGATATCCTGTTTCATTCTAAACAAAAAATGTCTTCTGGGTGTTTTGCCCAATATAAACCAGTTCGCAGCAAAAAAGTATTTTACGAACAACTACAGAGATACATCGTCATAAATGCGAACTGGATTTATTGTTATTTTGTAGTTAGTACCTGCATTAAACTATTAAAGGTTAATAAACAAAACTTATTCATAAATAACAAAACACACAACATGTAGAAAACATAGTGAATGTTCAAAATATATCTAACTTCAGATATTACGCATGCGTCTAGACGTCGGCGCATTGAGCTACGTATTCGCTCAAATATTCCTGGAGTCTCTCTGATCACCCTGCACGCATCGATGATGCAGTGTCTTAAGTCCTCTACATCGCGAACAGGGGTACGATAAACCAAATGTTGTGAATGTCCCCAAAAATAAAAATCGAGAAGATTAAAATCCGGGGATCGAGCGAGCCAGTTCTGTGGTCCTCTTCGACCTATCCAATGATTTGCATATGTTTCAGTTGAATGTTGACGTGCTACTTGACTGAAATTGGTGGGAGCCCCATCATGCATAAAAAAACATATCTCTTCTAACGCCCAAAGAAACTTCCTCCAGCAGTACTGGTTGCACTTCTCTTAAAAAATTGAACGTATGCATCACCATTTAATCGAGGAGATAGAAAATGGGGCACAAATAAGTCATCCCCAGTAACTCCGAACCACACATTAAGAGAAAACTGTTCTTGATGGTTAGTTTCAACAATAGCGTGAGGGTTTTCTTCATCCCATATGTGGTAATTATGAAAATTAATAATCTTGTCCTGAGAAAAACTACATTTGTCTGTGAATTCTTTCGTCTTCAGAAAGTCACAATTTCTCCTAATCATTTCCAGCATCCAATTGGAAAATTCAAGCGGGTTCGGAAAGTTTTGCGGTAACAGTGCCTGTACTCATTGCAGATGGTAAGGGTATACGAGTTGTTCCTTCAAAATTCGAAATACCGTCATATGATCAACATTCAGCAGGAAAGCAATCTTTCTAGTACTGGTTGTAGGTTGTTCTTCAATCGAAATATGTACTACTTCCTCAAGCTATTGTGTTCGTATTTCTCGATGGCGACCACAATCCTGCGTTCTTTTGTCGAATGTACCATATTCTCGTAATCGTTGATGAAGTCGAGCAAATATTCTAGGTGAAGGATGCTGCCGTTGAGGATACATTTCAGCATATCTTCTAGAAGCTTCTAACCCATTCTCCTGCGACAGACCGTTAACGTAATGCATTTCAGCCATTTCCTCATGTGTGTATGCCATTTAAATAACAAGTGAATTATCAAAGTAACAAATTAAGAACAGAACAACAACACACAATTAGTATCAATTCAGTTTCGAAAATTGACAAACTGACAGCGTCGTACCAATTTAATTGTCACTATCGCTAATAGCAACTCGATAGATTCATTTCGTAATTTCGCATTTATAACAATGTATCTCTGTAGTTGTTCCTATAATAAATAATTTTTTGCAGCGAAATGGTTTATTTTGAGCAAAAAACCCAAGGAACATTTATTGTTTAGAATGAAACAGGCTATCGGAAATGAATGTTTGAATGGTAAACAAATAATAAGATAAAAAATTACATTGGAAATAAATTTCAAGGGTTGTGTTTTCCACCCTTTACAACCATGGGGTGAACCAAATAAATTCCTGGCTAAGTGTATTTTTGATAGTACAAAACGTCAGGTTAATTTCAATATTGTAACTTTCTTAGTGCTTGTGAAAAAAATTGTTATACAAATTTTATGTACTCCTTTTAAGGGGCTGTATCTTAACAAGGTATACTCCAATTAAATATCTTTATATGGAAGATCCTATCTTTTTTCAATGAAAAATCACCCCCTCAAATGTTTTACACTCATTCAGTTACACCCTGTATAGTCTGAAGCTTATGGTTCAAGAGCTACAAATTATTTGAGTTGAAATCGAGCCACTCTGAATAACTTTTGAAACAATGATTTTCACGAAAAATGAAAAAACAGGTCAACAATTACACAGAAGGCCATATTTTGCGTTATTCTTCCTAGAAACAAACATGGAAGCAATTGAGACTTCAACTATTATTGGAATGTCTATCGCCTTACTAGATCGCTTCGTGTACCACACTGTAACTTCCACTCGACTATGTCGATATGATCATGGCTAGCGTTTGTATATTATGGTAGAAGGCGGTAGAAACTTCGCCGGAAGTCCATTGACGTCGATAGCATTATTTTCGCTACATCTAGAGCGGCAACGTACATCGTACATTCGCGCGCTTTTAGCTACGTCACAATTGGTTTATGGCACCAGTAGCGGCCGGCGTTATTTTCTCTGAGGCATGATTTACAAACAATATTTGATAAACTATTTCACCATTTGACTGAATTTTCAACATGGAAGTTATTTCAGAACATCTGAATTTTTTTTAAATCTCAAGTTCGAACATGTTTCCGTCCTAAAACAAGTCGGCAATAGTGAAACCATAATTCGTTTTATTATTGTGATATTGACAAAATATTGTGGTGAAAATGAATATTTTCAACAGGAGTGCGTCTCCCACAAACAGCTATCATGAATAGACTGCAATGGCAATTTCAAGAATTTCCTTTTGGAGAAAACGAAAGTGTATGCGTTTCGAAAACCGCTCTGGCATTCGTTGACAGTGTGGCAGAAATATGGGGGCCTCTACTCAATGGACGAACTCTTCTAGTTGTTCCCAAAAAGTACCTTACGAATCCCGAGAAAATTGTGAAAATTTTGGAGAAATACGAGGTAAAGTATTTGTTCTCTTCATCATGTTCATCATTTTTCAAAATTACTATAAATTGACTTCAACAAATAAATTGACAAATTTCAATTGAATAATATTGAGTTACTTATTTCTCCAGTCCGGCGTCATTGGAATAATATTTTCATCATTACTTTGAAAAACTGCTTCATCGTACTTTCCCAATGACATTTTGGAATGTTTTCGCAATTCCAACCTCTAATGTTACAAAACATAGCTATGACGAATATCAAAAAATCAAATTTAGGTCAAACTTAAGACTTCACAAGCTATATCTACATCGGTAGTATCATCTTACACAAAAACTACCACAATTTGAGTACTAAACATTAAATACATTTTCTGCATATAAAAATTGTATTGCTAAATCTGATCTCTACGATAGTGTGATACCACAAAAGTTTTTCATCAATCAAATCTAATACAAACAAATTTCCCAGACTCAGATACATCCAAAAAACCTCAGATGAAATAATAATTCGACCAAAGCATATTAACTTTCACTGCCGGTAATATCTGTGTCAAAGCTACTTTTCTAGTTTCTTGGCTCTGGTGTGCATGTTTCGTCTACTACCGCAGCATACATAAAATATGCGTTGAGGTAACTGTCATAATGCTCGAGTTGGTGCTTGAGTTGTTGTTTCCATTGTTTCCAACATACAAACTATAATGTTTCCCCTGCGTGCCCCCGCCCAGGTTGAGTGCCCTGAGAATATTCCCCACACGGTTACTGTGTGCAGAAGCTAGAATCTCGTCCATCCACCCTCACTCATCTCTGAGTGGACCTCAACTGGCTGCCAGGCACTTCAGCAAGATTGACATCTGACCTACTGTGGTCGGAACTCAGCCTTTAGGTGCTTCCATTCTTGTTATCTGTTGATTATTGTTTGTTGTGATTTTACTGTATGTAATGTTTGCACGGAAGCCCTCCACCTAACCAGAGACAAATGTCAATTGATCGCGAACTAAGAGTGTGTGTATATGTAAGAAAGTGTGTGTGAGTAATCTGTTTATGAAATTTATACACTTCCCGGATATGCCTGATAGCGACTCTCGGAGGTAGTCGTTGATTCTGCTTCGAAAGTTTCAAGTTTTTATCGCTTTCGCAAAATCTGGGGTCGTTCCTGTTGAGCGCTTCATATAGTTCAAGCAGTCAGGACTGACCTGTGTATGTATTCTTTCAAATACTTTTTCGGAGTATCGTCTCAAGTATGCGTCTACATATGGAAATTAAGGACCAGGTCCCGGTAGATGTATCTGTTAGGCATATATCTTGAAGCGTTTGCGGCCGTTCGTAAGCAAGCGTTCATGAACGTCTTGATACTGCGTTTGTATGTCACTGCGCACTAGCCCAAGGCAGTGGAGGCATACAGAATGATGGGTAGTAGAACGGTCTCCATTAGAAGAAGTTTCACTTACAGACTCCTGCGTCCAATATTGGGATTGAGGTATTATCTGGCGGCCCTATCCTCTGCCGTTTGTGGGACCGGCACGTTAGTCTTTTGTCGAGGGTGGCTCCTAAGTATCTTGCTTCGTTGATCCACGGAATACCTCGTCCGTTGAAGATGACGTTCCTTCCGGATGTACTTCTTATCAGAGTTCATACTGATTTTCTGAAGGCTGGCCCATTTCTCTGATCTATCAGCTTGCTGTTGTATCTGATGAATTGCACGTGGCTAGTGGATCTCGCCAGCAGAGCTGTATTGTCCGCGTAGAGTGTCAACTTGTTGGAGTTATCCTCTGTCTGCTGTGTATGCCAAGAAGAGGTGTGGGAAAAGAACTGCACCTAGTGGGACCCCTACTTCTAGGAGTACTACAATGCTGGTATTTTATTCCACTTTTATATCAGTATAGGTGGGCGTGGCTAGGTTCCTCCCAATTGTATTGAAAGAACTTGTTTATCTTCAATGTAGACCAGGTAGCCACATTTCATTATTGTTCATTGTCTATTCGTTTCTATCGAAATGATCTCAAAAATCCATTCAACAATGGAACGAGTAATCCAAATGGAACATACGTGAAGGTGATACATTGGGCCATAGAGTGTACTGAACGGTCACTTAAAAATTCCTTTAAAGGAAATGGGGATATACGATCCAGGAGTGAGAAGGAGAAGACAAAAAAAAGTTTCCCTTCTCTTTGTTGAAAATGTTACAGGCCGAATCGAGAGAATCTGTCCAAGATAAACACGAAGTGAAACCAATATTAAGGGCAACGAAAACTATCAGAGAAAGTTGAAGGTCATCTAACAACACCCGGAGTATACCGGATTAATCATAGCTTCGGGTCAGCCTATATTGGAACCACGAAAAGAAGTATAGCTACCTGGCTCCCTGTACACAGGAGAAATTTTTACCTTGAGCAAACACGCTCTAGAAAAAAAAGGCACCCATTTACAATATATACAACAGTTAGAGTAATAATCGATAAAACTAATCGATATCCTACGGTATATAGAAAGGCACATGAAATTCAGACACGCATGGATAATTTCAATAGAAAAAAAAGCAATGAACAATAATAGAATCTGGCTACCTGTCCTAAATTGTACACAAACAAGTTCAGGTAATATAATTTAGAGAAATCAAGGCACAGCCTGCGTTGGGAACAACGATAACAATAACTGGAGGACCATGGAAGGTAAAAATATTCCTGGAAATTGTCCTCCATAACTCTAACTCAAATATTGGTTTTGACACAGCAAAACTCTTTTTAACATGCATACACGAGTCAAATATCACTCCTCTGAAAATAACATCTCCCAAAATTTTCTACCATTTTTGAAAAAAATATGCAGGTTGTGGAAGTTTCAAATAACTTTCTTTGTTTAATTTCAATATCCCACGTTACTATGGAAGATTATTATACTTGCTTGAACAATGATAAATAAACATCAATTCAAGGCTGCATTTTGAACATTCAGCCTATGATATATATTTATTTTTGAAACAAATATTTTTAAATCAGCTCGATAGGGTATCTGTATTCTATTGACGAAGGTAGATAACGACCCATCAAGATTAGCAAACTCATAAAAATACATTCCCAGTTATGTAACCGTTTTATCTACCTACGTTTTCATCTGTCTTATGAATAGCAAATAATGCCAGTATATTTGCAAAAGGTCTAACTAATCAGTTAAACTATATGATAGTCTTCAGTCAAATTAAGCCGGGTATTTACTTTCATCCTATAAAAAAAATGCGGTCTGCTTGAGCAATATCACGAAATTCAAAATTTCTCATGGAGTGCGGGAAACAAAGGAAAGTATTTCTTGCTCTTAGCATTTCAAAAACAGAAGCAGATAAATATTCTGAATAACAAGAAACGTACTGTTATTATTCAGAGCAATGCATTCTACAGGTGGATGGATAAAATCATACACATGCGTCATGAATAAAATGAGCACTTATAGTTGAAATCAGAGCACAAAAACAGAGCTTTCGTAATTCGTTGGATGAATCCAACCTCATACACAAATCAATAAAAATATTCTCGTACAGTCAAGCGGCGTTGGAAGCTCTTGGCTCCTACCGAGCAACGTCTAAATTCGTAGCAAACTGCCAAAAAAAGACTCTCCTCGATAGGAGGACTCAACAAGATTGTCTCTGGTTTGGATTCCTGGCCATACTGGCCTAGAAGGCAATGAGGCTGCTGACTTCCTTGCAAAGATTGAACACCCGGATGGCAAGAAGATTTATGGACTTCTGACAGAATCTTCCAGAATTGACTCACTCTAAGGCGTTTATTCACCCTTCGAAACTTGATAGCAAACAGTTGTTGGACTACATTAAGGATGAAATACGATATCTAACAAGCCTTCTTATATGTCACTGTCATTTGAAACATCATACGCTGAGACTCGGACTGTCAAGCTGGGATTATTTGGTTGAGTGTGAATAGGTGTGGGACACAATAAACCCTTGTGGGTTGCGGTGGAGGATCAGATAGGCCCATTCACTTTAAACCTAACCTAACCTAGTTGACATGGCATTCATGTTCATCTAGGCTTACTGTTGACCACGTAGCAGCACTGCCTTCAGCACTGCCACTTGGCAGAGTATGAACATCCGCAGTCATTCAACCGCGAAGCTACCAGACAATCTCAGCGCAGTTCCATACTTCCTGTGGAGAGCTTCCACAGACTGTTCAATCAACTGCGCTACTGAGCTGCTGGATTTTATCCAAAAAAGAGCCATCGCCTGTTTGAAGACACAAACATCACTTGTAACCTTCATAGTATGAAATATCGCAGAAAAGATGGAGATTTGTCTCTCATTTATAGAAACTTCCTTAGGAGGTCTTCAAGTTACTTGCACATTTGATTCCACCAACAGCGGTACATATCAGAAAACGCTATGGACTGTGGCTGCTCCTCTTTTTGAGGTTCACTCACTACACCTCGAATTTCACTGTTGAACAACTCTTTCCTTTGCTTTCCTTTGGAGAGTTTTTTTTTCGTGAAATAAACTGCCTGAGAACGTTTCTTTCAAATGAATTCAGCTGTTACATCCAACAAATTTGTCCAATGGAATTACCAAGCGCTGAATCATTTCGAAATACTTTTGGAATTCACTTGTGCAAATGCAAGAAAGATGCTAATCTACGTTTCTTAGCATATAATGGATATCCACTTGAAACATCAAAATTTCCTTTCATGTACTTCCGTACTCGCTGCAAGAATCATGTGACCTGTGAGTCAAAAGTGTGGTATTGCAAGCTTGTGTGTTTTAAAAAAACATTTCATATTCAAATTGAAAGCGTTATATTTTTGGAAAAGATCGATTTTTGGGAAAGAAATGTTTTGGCTTTCTACTTCTTCCGAAGAAATGAACTTTTAATGTTCAAACCAGTCTCCGATATACCTACATAGTATACCTACAAAAAAATGTCACTACATCTGTTGTTTGCTCCAACTTAGGACGAGAAATGAAATACTCTGAAAGAATTTCGATTTTGAATTATGGAATATCATGTACTTTAGGTCGATGATGTCACTATATTGCACTGACGAGTGGCTAAAGAGCCCGAAACTGGTCTGCAAGAGTGCTCGTTTCGAAATTCAAGGTCGACTCTTTCAGTTGTATTGCCAATTGCATATACAGGAAATTTTCTATGAAGATTCCTGCACTGACGCCTATCGGATATAATCCAACACCATCCGTGGTATTAGTTCTTTTCTGATAGGTGTCAGTCCATTCAACTTACTGTGTGAGTATATCCGAGACTGGCTTGAACATTGAAAGTTGATTTGTTTACTGCCAATCTTCAAGCATAGCCCACTGACTAATGAGAAAGTTTCTACTTCTTCATCTTTACATAAAAAATGTGGAAATTCACAACAAAAAACCGCCTTATTTATGTAATAAAATACAGAACTGATGTACACAACATAAATATTAGGCATAAGCATGCCTTAACCTCAGTTTAAAACTGAGTTTTTCAAGAGATCGTTCACATATCAAATTTGCAAATTATATAATGCTTCACCGTATCAAATTAAATTCAATATAATTTCGAACATCAAAGACAGCATAAAAAATCATCTTCTCCTGCAATAGTTTTTATGATTAGGATGGTAATATAGATCACCCAAGTTTAATCAGTAGTCGCCCTTATTCTTTAATTAACTTTAACTTTACGTATATACAAATATATACACACACATCGGAAAAGTCTAGGGATATTTTTATAACATACTAAATATCATAAAAATAAATGCATGAGGTCGTTTAATTTCGATTAAATTGGTACA
>WOGN01009788.1:0-10676 GCA_015342105.1 Leptinotarsa texana | reverse complement strand
ATAGTATGATGTAAGTAAATAGGTACTATCAGTGTATGTGTTGAGATCCACTATCGTGGACCCCCATTTTCATTTCATGGACCCCCAAATTTTTTTTCGCTGACGTAGACCCCTTGCAGTTTGTCATAGATCCCTAGGGGTCGATATAGACCACTTTGGGAATCACTGTTCCAGACTATCAAGATTGCAAGTGATGTTCGTGTCTTCAATCAGCCGGTTGGCTCTTTTCTGGATGGAATCCAGCAGTTTCATGGTATGCTTAGGGACAGAGCTCCATATATGAGAACATCACTCCAAAGAAGGTCTGATCTGAGCTTTATAAAGCATCAAAAGTCATTGAGGTAGGTGCAGTTTTCTAGTTCAAAATACTGTTCCAAGCTTTTGAGAAGCAGCCGTTGTAATTCCAGCGACATGATTCTGCCAAGACACCAACTTCAGGGTATGTTTGAAGGCAGAGATCCATACATGATCCAAAGAAGGTCTCATCTGAGCTTCACAAAGCTTCGAAAGTTGCTGAATAGTGTTTCAAGCATTTGAGAAGTAGCATTTGCAATTTCAGCAACATAATTGTGCCAAGACATATTGGTGTCCATTTCAACCCCCAACAAACTTATAGGAGCATAAAGCGACATTGTCTGACCTGACATTATTATATCCGGTTGAGAGAAATTTATCTTTTCGGAGCAAACCAATGCCTGGGTTTTTGTGACATTCAAACGAACCTGATTACTTTCACCCAAATTCGAAGTCACTTCTAGATTCTCACTCTCTAGATATACAATAAAGAGAAGGTTGGTTTATGGCTTCCTCCATGACTTTTGATATCACTGATATCAAAGCGACTGTTCTATAGTTATTTGAAATAGGCAAGCAATCTTCCAACAAGAAGCAAAAACCCATTCTTTGTAAGACAAAATACTGAAGCGAGCTTATTTGCGCACTTTTTAAGTACGATAACGGCACTTCATCAGGACCATCGGCCTTATTAATATTGAGCTGATTCAAGATTTGCTTTATTAGACATTGTCGAAAAGTAATTTTCGGTCTTGAAGATCCTCCCACTCAACATATCTGTTTTGCCAAAATTTTCACAGCGTAGATTGTTCTCCGACATTTATTGGTAATTCACCCAACACTGAAATGATTTTGTGGTCAGCAGATCCTAATGGAAACCTTACCATGACTGTGTAAATTTCTGGATTGGTTGTTAGGTATAGAAGAAGACTAGCATATTCTCCATCACGCTCATTTATAATATGCGTAAGTCTACTGTTCATTGCAAAAGCCTGAGGTGCGCGACCTTGTCCGTAGTTGATATTCGAAAATTCGAGTCATTCGATATTGTGGACATTGAAGTCACCGAATATGGAAATTTCGGCACAGGAATCATTGATTTGCAGAAAGTCAACGGTGTTTGCAAGTGGAAAGAATAGTACCCTATATTGTATATCGATTGGTGGTCGATAATCGCAGCATATGAATTTAGTGATCTTCTGTGATATCATTTTAAACCATATAACATCAGGACCTATGAAAGCAATCCGCCTTCGAGTTAGCGGAAATTGATATACTCTCTTCACCTAGAGTTTATCGTGTGATTAGAGCCTATTGAAGAAGAAAGATAAGTCTGGGCAAGAAAAGAATATGACACCTTCCCTTGCATCCCCTTACGAAGACGCCATAGCCAAGGACCGCCTTGAAGACCGTTAAAAGAGATGTTATCGCCTTTTTTTATATAGTTTCATTATTTGAAGACAGCTGGAGGTTATAAGAGAGAGGACATTGTTGGATCAAGATCTTCAGATGATGTGGTGCTGCAGGTTTTTCCGGGTTTTCCTGAAGCTGAAAAAGTAAATGCGCCATTGGAATCAACGAAGTCGCCCCGGAGCTTTAATTAATTTTTATTGTTGTTTTCATTTAATTTTATTTTTATCGTTGTTTTAATAAACTGCGAAGCCTTCGCTGAAGCAAAAAAACAAGAATATAGTAGATTAAATTAATGAGACTTGAATGGTACACGTTTACTGTGATAGTACAAGTTACACTGTAATCTAAATTGTAATAATGAGTTTTAATATGAATGTTTATCAAGTATCGGCTAGTTCTATTCAATTCAGATACATAATATGTTTTCGAATAAAAATTAGAAACATATATAGAGAAAACTGCATCAATTATTGTTACATTTATTGTGGAAGCTTTATTTCGGTTATTCATTTGTGTTTCTCATTTATCTCGCAAAATTAATTTCGAAATCTCCTGCTACAATTAGTGGCAACGTATTATAGTTTGCTCGGAATTTTTCAGAGCATATTCGACCGAAATTTTGTGCTCGCACCCCTCCCTCTTGCCCCTACAGTAATATAAGGAACGTAACTCTTTTTTTTATTTTCACTAACTTATATCTCCCTCCTAACTTCCGTTCGCCTCGCCTGATCACACTTTTCGTAACTCTCTCGTCACGTATTCACCAGCTTACTTACTTCCAAGTCAAGCGCGCGTAAAAAAGTTTTACTTCAATAAAGTTTTTCTGTTACCTTACCAAATTATGGTACAATCAGGACTTTGAGGGTTGAAGGGAGATACTTGAATTAAAAATTGGAAACTTTGTTCGTCGTTGGAAATTGTGAATTTTAGTAACTCATTGATGTTGACTTGATTATCGAAAGTTGCATTAAGTAACAGTATTTTCGTTCTGGTGTATGGAGAGTGTTTCAAATTGAAATATGCTCAGGTTTCAATTGGACCTATTAAGAGATACACATGTTCGAACACATTTTTGTCGTTGTCGACAAAGGAAAAAAATCTGTTTGTAATTTACTATTTACTGATGTAGTTTTTCAAAATTATCACGTATTTGTCTAGATTCTAGTCCATTTTCACAGCCAGTGAGAAAAATCCTTCAATCTTATAATAGGTGCGGGTTTAGGCGCCTCAAAGTCATCGAATTTCTCCAACTTTATTCATAACACCATTCGCGCTTGATCTCACCACAAAATAATGCTTCAGAAGGCGCTGGACTCGTCTGTAGAGCAGGCGGACAATCAGAGTAGTCTCTGTCTCGCTGAAACATCGACGCATCGGGGTTGGATTCTCTCTCGTTTTCAGTTTTCAGTCATTCACACGTGTGTGCCGAATCGCGTTGGCGGCTTCTTTCGTGACATGTGTTCGTTGTTTATAAACAATCAGTGAAATTAGTTAACTGACATTGTGATTCGGGAGATGCTCCGTTCGTGTCCGACATGCTAGCTGCATATGCCTTTTGCTGGTATGTTGATATGTACTGCGATTTAGATGTCAATCACTAATTAATTTTTAGTTTAGATTGAGTTCCATTACTCCGTCTGACAGTTTCTCAGTTGACGGTGACGATGATTAATTTCTTCCCTCATTGGAAAGTTTCTGCCTTTAATCAAGTTATATTTTGAGGCTTATACTTTACCAGTGTCTTCTGATTTTACTATACAGTGTTTTATGTCACAGAAACTGTTTCCTTGCGTTATATATGGTACTAGTGGTTGAATTTGTTTTCATATTGCGTTTTAGTGGGATGATTCAATTACATTCAGATGAAAAATAAATTAAGCATGTACAAAGGAAATTTTGTAGATACTTTTGAAGACAATGGCACAGTTGAAAAAAAACTGTTTTTTTCGTTAATCAGCTGTCACCCCCATACGAACGATAACTCTCAGAAGAAACTTGCGCGAGCTAAGGACTAACGAGGTCTTTAACGTGTGATTCCTGACACGGTAATTGTTTTTTAAAAAATGGAAACAACTTACAAAAAGGAATTTGAACAAAAACTGCGATGCCTAATAGTTTTGTACAAATAACATTTTCGGTCACGTAAACTTTTTGAATTTTCTCGTTGATAAAATTCCAGCTGACTGAGCTATATTTGACACTTTCATTATAATGTGGAGAGCAATTCCTGAAAAATGCAAGCAGAGCAGCTCTCTTCTTTTATTATCAAGTTTCAAAATATATTTTTTTCTAATAATTCCAGAACATCAATGAGAACATTTGATATTGTTTTTATGTTTACTGTAAAATTATTAATGAATTTTATCACATTGAATTCATTACCTTGATGTACAAGTTTAGTAGACGAGAACGAAACATAAACAGCATTACACAAGGATTTGACTTATGATTAAACGGTAATTTGAACTTCGCCACTTACTCCCTATAAGCGGGGTAATTATCAATCAAAATTTTTCAACACTGATTATTATTCATTCATATAAAATAAAATGATTTATTCGAAATGTTTCGACATATTCTGAAGCGTTTTTGAGGGAATTCGATAACACTCGTCAACAATTCTGTGAGCTACATCTTCTAAGTATTCTCAAAAATAGAAACCAAAAAGCGAAAAATCTGTTGACCATGGATCCAACTCAATACTGCCTCTTCTTCCGAAATGAGTTGGTGGAAAATGTATGTTCACATACTGACAAGAAGCAACGTTCATTGAATACTTCATTTTGTTGGCACCGGGTTGATAGAAGAGGTAGCATTAAATGGCCACCTAAGACACCAGATTTGTCCTTCCTATATTCAAATACTGCTATATTCAAATACTGAATATAGCAGTATTTGATTCTCTCAAAATTATCACTTTTTCTTGAAGTTTGATCACTTTATCGATCGATTCTTCAACAAAAACCAGTATAATATCATTGATAATGTTATCATCAATTCATTTTTGAAAATATTACTTTAGATTCAATTGAAATTGTATCAAATACTGCCTCCGTGAAAGAAGCATATAACTTTCCGCGCTATTGGTTTTATTCGTGAATTTGACTAATTGCCTCAGTTAAGTTTGAGTGTGAAATTCATAGAGAAAATTGAATATATGTATAAGGTTGCGATATTCCAAAAACAATTGGGGTCTTTGCTCAGGATCAACGGTCTAAATGATGTAATAGTTGAAGAATACATTTGATTCTAACAAATAAATTTGCATGGAATAAAGTTGATTTCAATTCAACAACTATTTCAACAAATAGTACCGAGGCAAGGAAATGGGAAATCGATTGTAGACTAGTGTATACATACAGTGCATTTTTTAATGCCTCCCTTTTATTTTTTGAACGAGTCAATTTAAAAAATTTAAATTTGGGATAATGGTACTAATGCATGAATACTTCATTTTGAAGTGAAATTGACAGATGAAACTTTCAAGATGGGTGCCATCTAAGGAAAAAAATAAATGTGAAGGGAGGTCTTGTGATACATCATTTTGAAACTCCTGACAAATGCTTCACAACCCGAGAAAATAGTGTCAATATCTTTAACTACTACAAAATGGCGGAACATTTAATAATTGCCCGAATACTTTGAGATTTAACTACATAATATGAGGTACTAAGCTTGAGGTCAGTTCAGAATATGCTCAAAATGGTTACCTTGAACTTTTTGATATATCAAAATCCTATCCGATGTGTCACGCCAAACATTTTCGAACACAGGAACGTCAATATCTCTACAAATATTCATTATTCTCTGCCGTATATCCAATATTGAAGCAGCTTCAGTTCCGTACACCTTTTGCTTCAAATAGCCCCATGAAAAAAGTCCAATGGTGTCAAATCTGGCAAGCGGGCTGGCCATTCTGTTGGGCCGCGACGGCCAAATCAACGACCGGGAAAAGTAGTATCCAACTAGTTTCTTACTTGTCTGAAGTAATGTGGTGGTGCTCCATCTTTTTGGAATACAATATCCATATCGAATTCATTAGGATTCGCTTCGACGATTTCAGTAATGAGAGGGTCAACAGTAGTTTCCAGCATAATCAAATACAGTTCCCCTGTCGAATTTTGATCAATGAATAGATATCCTACAATATGTTTTTCCAATATTTCTGTCCAAACGTTAATTTTTTCTGGATATTGGGTATGTTTCCCGGAAAACGTGAGGTTTACTGTCTCTCCGGTAACGGCAATTTTGTCTGTGAACATTGCCGTTTGAAAAAATGTATATTCGTTACTAAAACAAACATTGTGGAGATAGGTTGGATGCTTTGCAATGGTTTCCGTCATGATTTCGCAGAATTCTGTTCTTCGATCAGGGTCATCTTCGGTTAATTGGTGTACCATTTTAATTTTGTATGGATAATACCTCCTGGATGATTCCTCTTCAAAAGACTCCACACAGTAGAAGGAGACACCTCATAAACATTCGTGATGGAATAAGTAGACTCTTCATGATTTACTACCATCTCACCTATTACTTGCACTTGCTGTTCTTCCGGAATGGACGGATGACTTGGGAGCGTTTTGTTATGTACACTACTGGTAGTTGTGAATTTGGAAACAAGTTCCCTCAAATATTTTCTACAGATAGGACGATTCGGAAAAAGTTCGTTGGAAATCCTTTCGGTTTTCTGAAAGTTACGCGTCGCTCCGTAAATAAAAATCGCTTCAATTTTTTCTTCCAATGGACGAGAATTGACCATTTAAGAGATTGTTGACGTGGTACATTTCTACTAATAAAACCGAAAACTAAATGAGAATTGTTTAACTGAACAATGATGTTCATTGTCGTATTGATATTTTTTGTCGTTTTTATAAACAAAATATAACTTAACAAACCTCATCGGGTTTCTGGAATTGTCATATGACAGATAAAAAGGAATATTTCTAGAAATATAGATATTAATGTGTTTGTCTTAAGGAAATTATTAAATATTCCGCCATTTTCTAGTAGGTGAAGATATTGACTTCATTTTCTAGGGTTGTGAAGTACTTTTTCCCAGTCCTCATGTTGAAAGTTTCATCTGTCAATTTCTCTTCAAAATAAAATATTCATGAATTAATTCAATTATTCTGATTCAATTTTTTGAGTTGAATCGAGTGAAAAATAAAAGGAGGTATATAGGTAATATATTCGCAATTTGTGAGAAAAGTTGAGGTACAGGACTTTGCTTCGATTTTTAACAAGAGAGATCCCAAAATATTGAGTTTACTCATAAGATTGAAAACGTTGGGAACCAACATTCTCGGATGTATCGGAATTACCCAGAGTTCATAATTTGATGTTGAAAGAATGATAGAAAGTACTTTCGTATATATTCCTGATAACTATCATTATTTCACACAACCAAAAAAAGGAGACACAATTTCTTGTTCATAGGCTTGTCACGATCACCTTAAAGAAAGATAAGACAATGAGAAACAATTTATCAGTCGGAGAAATAGCTGAAAGAAACGAGCAACCTTCAAGTATATTAAAAATTTCAATTAGCAAACTTGAATTTGGGAAGTGTCGTCATAAGGACGATGTTATTGCATTTGACCAGGATACACTATTGGGTGGGGTCAAATTTTGTGGTGTCAGCACTTCTTGTTAAGCTCAGTAATCATTAGGTAATTTCAATACAAGAAGATGGAGACTGAAAGTATATCGGCCAGACTGAACGAGCAATTAAAACTCTTTCAAAAGAACATGCTTCGGAAAATAACCACAAAGTAGATGAATATTACTGAAAATTTTTAAGACCAATAATTACACAAGAGTGTACGGGTGCTTACGGAAGTTTGAAAATGGCAGTGTGCTATAAAAACTATGAACAGTAACAACGGTTCTATTCCAATCAGCCTTATGTTTACTCACCAAATTGTACGTTTCATTGATAAATATGTGAAAAAAACAAACATTTGCTGTATCATGTCAAGAGAAAAGTAAATGTTGACAATTCAGCATAATTCAGATCTTCATGATGCCGACTTTCTTAGCGAAATGCACGCCCTAAAGAGTTTTACAGTTCTGTTATGTTCAAGCATTGTTTGTGTTGGATTCAATATCTACCTCTCAGGCTGAGGTTGATTTTATAAATGAGCTTCTTGATCTGAAGAAGTCACCTTGGTTGGTAAACACACGTCGAGAAGAATGTGGTTGTAGTTTTGTGTATCGTGAGGAAGTTTGGGATGGAATCAATATTGAGTATTTTATTTTTACTTATTTCAGTATGATATAGTGGATGGCGACAAACAGAGAAAAATCAATTTGAAATATGTTTTCACAACAACTAGCTGTAGCCACCTGACGAATGACAATCCTCAGAAATCGAAACTTGTGCGGACTAGGGATTATCGAGGTCTTACCTTCTAACGTGTGATACCCAGCACGGGTTGTACAAATGGCAGTGCAAATGGATCATCCGGCTTCGCGGCTTGAATCACTGATTCATCTGACTGATGATTCAATAAGTGGAATAAACCACTTACACCAACTCAACTAGCGTTGAGCTACCATTTTATATTTCGACATTTTGTTGCACTACAATTTTTAATTTCCTTCTTTGAGACGAGATGTGAAATTTGTGTAGATAGTGGATTTCCGAAAAGTTGAAGTGGTACTCACTTTAACTTTTCAGAAGTACAAAACTGGTTCAATCCAACATTTTTAATGATTTCTCTCAAATCATCGATTCTAACAATAATTTACGTTAATAACTTTCTGTACCAAAATATTCAAAATGTCAAGGTGAACTGTAGTATTCTTAGAAGCTATTTTCAATTCATTCTCTAATTTCACATAGACGAATATCACTTCGCGAAAAAAGTGGATACGAACAGCAGAATGGAAACCATCAATATCGTCACTGACGTAAATACCGATCGCTCATGGATTTTTTGCAGTTTATTTTCATTGGAAAATACCATCTGAATTCTTTCGTCAAACATTCGCATATCCAATTGATTGAAAAGAATTCGATTCATTGGAGTTTGTATATTACTATTCGAAGACAAGAGACACAAGTAGAAATAAGACTGTGTTTCGTATAAAAATTTCAATATTTCGATAGAAGAAAACAAATATCTCTGACATTTTTTTCAAAAATACTCGTATCTAAAGTATATCTCCACTGATATCTATGCTGTATACAGTAAGCATCATTTATTACCTTTTTTTATCTGATTCGTTACTGGCTTTTTTAACTGATGGTGGAAATTTAGACGAATCTGACATCAAAATTATTTTGTAATGGAACCCCCTTTCCTTTTGCAGTATATATGAAGAATTATTTAAACACTTTTCATGAAAGATTATGGATCGGGGGCTAATAATCTGTGGAATGGCATCCAAGATCACTAGATCTAACCCCATCTGATTTATTTCTATGAGGATACCTGAAGTCTAGAGTATACGAGACTCAGTTTACTCTGTTTAGTTCTCTGATATTGCAGACAGTGATTTGCTATGTTGAATAGCAACCGCAATTGTCATACTATTTTTCTTTGTGTACTGATGATAGAAGAATTCTGATGACTGTTAAAGATAGAAATAGGGCAAAATGATGCTCTCGAATCAGTTCCAACCCGGATATCCGATTGGAGTTACTTGACATACTTGAAAATTTCGTTCCATAGGTTAACATAGGAATATTGTGAAATTGGATTGGAATTTCTTTTATTATTCATTGAATCAATCCCTTCACTTTTTTTTACCCATTCGCATACATCTTCATTTTCATTGAGTGAAAAATCACTATCACAGAAAAAGGCATTACCTTAATGAAAAAATGTATTCACTACTTATAGTTTGGTCTATTAGTGTGGAGTTTTAATGAACAATAAAGATGAATGACTGAATCATTAATCGAGCAACGAGTATTGGTATCTATGGAAGTATATCATACACTATTCGCTGCTAGTCAACATATTTTTCTGGTCTGGAAGCAGAATTCAATTCGGATAAAAAAAAACAGATTAAAGTAATCATAAAATACACGCAATGAATATGGAGAATGGATAATGTGATTACCTTCTACCATTATCAAACATTGGGGTTCGATCGAAGGGTCGCGGCCGGCATATTCGAAAAACCATTGTGCACCGGCTTATAAGGATTATACAGAAATTATTCACGTCCTTCATAACCCGAATAATGCAATTACCGACTCAGGAATTATTCGGAAAAAGCTTTCTGTGTTGGACATACCCGCTCACTTCGAAATTAATATGCAAATACAATGTCGTCCAATAGCTAGAGCGGAACTTTTATTAATTCACAATCATTCCCATAACGGCATTTATTATTCAGTAAGGCAATTAGGGAGTAGTTCATTGAATTGGTGTGAATATTTTTCCATAAACTGGACTTTCTGGAGGTTCAGTTATAAAATCAAAATTCATCATTACACAAAAAAAATTGACGGCGAAACACAAGCACTACAGGAAAATCCTTAAAGCGCTCTTGGAGCGGTGCCTGTGCGGAAGTAGTAATTCACATTGGATTTGGATATCCATTTGGAAAAACATTTTCAGGAAGTTTATTACATATAAACGTCGTTCTCCAAGTGAAAGAGTTCTCAAACAGTGAAGTTTGAGGTGCATTGAGTTGAATCTCTAAACGATGAGCAGCCATTGTCCGTCGTATATTTCTGATATGTACCACTCTTGGTGGAATCGAATGTGCCAGGTCACTTGAACACTTCCCGTGAAAGAATCTACAGAAGAGAGACAAATCTTCAACCTTTCTTCAATGTTATAGACTCTCAAGTGATGTTCGCGTTTGCAATCAGGCGAATGGATCTTTTCTGGATAGAATCCAGCAGCTTCAAGGTATTTTTGGGAAAGAAAGTTTTTGGCTTTCTACTACTCCATCTTGATACAAAAAAGAAGAATGAGGGAATCTTCCAAAGAAAGGAAGGAAGTAAATCT
>WOGN01009787.1:0-10676 GCA_015342105.1 Leptinotarsa texana | reverse complement strand
CTGGCTGTGTCATAACCCGATGTTGAGTAGTTTGTACTGGTTGCTGAGGGAATACGACAGTAGGTTGCGGAGGAAATATTGTTGGTTAATCATATTGAGTCTGCTCTAAGTGAAATAATATATTATTTATTTTGTGTCGAGCAATTGAACGTAGCCGAGCGTCGAAGTTGCGAATTACATTTCCAAAGTGGGTACCAAAGACTGCACAAGCATCTGACACGGGAGTGGAAGCAGATGTAGACGCCACTTTTTTTTTACCCATTTGCCTCAGAAACCATTGGATTTTCGGCAACTTTCCTGCGTTTAATGACACATTTTTTGAGAGACTTAAATGCTTTCTTTTGGTTATTTTGGTGTGTGGTTCCAGTATCAATTACTGGTGATATTTTCTGACTGTGTTTTGTCAAGATCGTCACTGATACTTTCTTCTTCCTAAATCTCGTTTCCCTCAGAAGCTGTTGCTAACCTCTGAAAAACAAAAAAAATGATGGAAGCGACAGAAAAATACTCAAGAAATGCAATACACACAAACAGTGTACCTAACAAGTTTCTTATTTTTTTTCTTCTGTTGTAGTTTCCATCGTTACCAGCAGAATGGGAAGAAATAGCTCAACAGTTCGAGGACCAATTAAATTTCCCAAATTGTTTAGGCGCCATTGATGGCAAGCACGTAGTACTACAAGCCCCTATAAAGAGCGGCAGCGTTTTTTTAATTATAAATTACAGTTCAGTATCGTGCTAATGGCCATTGTAGATGCCGACTACAATTTTATCTATGTTGATATTGGCTGTCATAGACGTTTCTCTGATGGAGGAGTATTTCAAAATTGTGAACTATATGAAAGACTAAAGAACAATGCCTTAAATTTGTGGGTGATGCCGCTTTTCCGCTAATGGAAAACTAAATGAAACCTTACCAAGGAACATACGTCAGAGGATCGCCAGAAAGAATATTTAATTACCGACAATGCAGTCGAAAATGCCTTCGGTATCATGTCCAGCGTGTTTCGAGTTTTACACAAACCGATGCTTTTAGAAGCAGACAAAGCAACATTAATTGTAATGACTGTGGCTTGTCTGCACAATTTTTTCGTAGAAGTAAATCGTTTAGAGGAATATACACTCCTGTTGAAGCTTTAGATAGAGAAATGGAAGGAAGCACAATTTCTGGAACTTGGCGGAATGACAGAGATGAAAGAACATCCTTTTTACCCCTTAGAAATGTGCCCCAAAGATATACCTGCAATGCTAAGGCTGTAAGGGACGAATTTAGAGATTACTTCATAACATCTGGGGTAGTACCTTGGCAAGAAAAATATGCATAAACAGATAAAGTACACGTATGAACACAATATACGAATACCTACTTATTTATTTATTTGTTAACATACCGCATTATATTTTATTTACATTAAATTGTACTTACGTCTGTTGTTTTCCTTGGTTCATTTTCGTCTAGGAATTTGAGGGCTTCGAATGCAAACCACTTAGACTTGTATATGTCATCAGTACCTAGAAAATGCTGACAAGATAGAATCAAATTACCTTTTCCACTATCCAATGATTTTTCAACTCGTCTGTACGAACCCTTCAAACAATCAACCTTTTTTTGTACTTCATTTACCTACGTCTCTGTCGAGTACCGCTGCAATTTCAGCCCAAGCGTCCTCCTTTTTTATTCTATTGAAATATGATTTGTGTTTGTCTTGCCATAACATCGGCCCTGATTGATATTCTTTAATTAGACCTAAAACTTCTTCTTGCGACCACTCCATATTTTTTACTGTAGGTATGCAACGCACTACACAACGCATACCCGTCCACACTGAGCCATACGAGCGTTGCCTCGCGATCGGGTTGAGCACATGTGCCGCACAACCTGAGCATGCCTAGTGCGGTACGTGCCTCCGTGCACATTTGAATGCTCGTTCTGCCTCGGCATGCTCATTCGGGCCCAATGCTCTAGTCTGTACGCACCTTAATGCTAGTTCCTTTTGCATTATGGTTGTTGCCATACTTCATATGTCACTAGTTTCATTATTCTATGATTATCAAGCACATGTGCTTTCTACCTGTTGTATGATTGTATCATTGAAAATCACTTTTGGGAAGTGGCTGGATGGCTCATCGATGTCCAACCACTGTCCTGAACGTCTCCCGTTGAAGTAGGGATTTCACTTTTCATCCCACCATCCGACCCAAGAAAGGATCGTTTTGGTTGAGCAAAAGAACAGAATTCGAAACGTGACAATTTCTGTCCTTCGTTAAAATTATGCGGCACCTACTTTTCGAGCTTTCTGACATTTCCTTGTCTATACTGAACAAGCTATTGTATTTCTTGACTAGAATATACCAGAATAGTATGTTAGAAATCACACTTCTGAGAGTTGTCGTTCGTATGGGGACGACAGCTGATTTACGGAAAAACAGATTTTAAACAGAACAGAATAGAACATATTCACTACGAAAAAGCCACTGTGATAGCGAAACATGTCGGGATATTTTTGAAAATGAAGTTTGGCAAGATCAAATCGTTAGATGTAGTTTGTGAAAAGAATACTTGAGTTACGAGAATGATACTTTATTCCTTCAGGTTTTTGAAATATTACGTACTAGTTCCAATGAAAATGATAAATTGATATAAATGAAATAGGTATTTGAGGTTCTTTATTGAAAAAGGTTTGAAGATTATTTTCGTAAAAACCGGAGAGTATTAGACTAATTTTTAATTTAATTGTCTTCATTTGGTTATAATTCTCTTGAGTAGCCATACAGAATATTCAAAAATCTGCTCTGTGACAACAAGGCCAAATCATCATTAACATACCGTATTTTCAAGCACAAAAATTCGCCGCTGGTTGCATCTGAGTTTCGTTCTTTTCAATCAGATTTTGATTCTCATCATTATCGGTCGACCATATCGAAGATATTTCACCTCACATTAAAATTTCATTACGATGTATAATTAATAATATTTCCACCTTGAATGCAAGTCAGTGTCAGAAAAATCATGAATTTACCATGTTTATGATTTAATTGGTAATGAAAAACTCAAATTGAAAGTGAATACCCACAATTATATTATATATAACAGTGAGTTGATGGATTTTTTTTAGGAACACATCATGCCGAAATATCGTATGTCCACCAGTGACAATGACAGTTTTCCATGTATTTACTATATTGTATTACCATGTATTTATTATATTGTGTAGGAATCCTGTCTGTGATATCTGATTTAATTCCAAAGCGAATGTTTGGAATATCAACTGAATATATTTTTTTTTGTATTATTCAGTGTTCATATAAAAGTATTTGTTTGTGTTGGAGTTTATTTCATTTATTTAGTTTAAAATTGTTACATTCTGTATAATTACATTTGATGTTTTGTAAATAGATAAGAGTTAGTTTGACAGACAGAATTTAGTTTTTCAAGACTTCAAGTCAAAATAGTAAGTAGTATTTTTCTTTCGTGTTTTGCCTTCCAGTTTGTGTTACTTATTTACATGATATACACTTCTTTGTATACAGTTAATTTTTTGCAATTGATTGCTTCTTGTTTTTTTTGGAAGATTCCCATATTTTCTGTATGGAAATGGAGAAGTAGGAAGTCAAAACTTTCCTTTCCGTAAAATTAATCTCTTTCCTTGCAATAATATCTTTCCTTGCGAAGACGCTCTCTATGGAATAAGCAAAAGACTCAATCCACGATTTTTCAAGGACAAAACACAAACAATACAGGTAAATCCTTAAGGCCATCATTTCCTCAAATATTTGGAAGGCTCAACATCTTGAGCGATCATCAATATGGCTTTCGGAAATAAACATCAACTGGCGACCTTCTATCGTATGTCACTCATAATTGGAATAAAGCAATCGATAAACATGCAGAATCAAGAGCTGTTGCGCTTGATATTCCTAAGGCCTTCGACCGTTTGTGGCATGAGAGTTTGCTGGACAAACTTCGATGCTATGGCTTGTCGGATAATTTTTGTGTATGGATCTTGAGCTTCCTGAAAGAACGTTCCCTGCAAGTGGCCGTCAATGGATATCTATCGAATACTTTCTTCATCAACGCTGGTGTTTCCCAGGGATCCATTTTGTCTCCAACCCTCTTTTTATTGTATATCAACGACTTATTGGAAAAAACCAAGAATCCAATATATTGCTTTGCTGACGACAGCACACTTGTCTCGTCACTTCATTTGGATTCCAGGACATCGGATATGAAGGCACATCTTCACAGGCAGCAGGAGGTTGCATATCTTAATGAGGATCTAGAATTAATTTCGAGTTGGGGTGAAACTAACCAGGTTGAATTCAATGCCACAAAAACCCAGGCATCGGTTTTCTTCAAAAAGATGGATGTCTCCGAACCAAATATAATAATATCAGGTCAGACAATTCCGCTTTTTGCTTCGATGAGTCTATTGGAGATTAAAATGGACACCGATATGTCTTGGCACAATCATGTCGCTGGAATTGCAATGGCTGCCTATCGTTTTGAGGTTCCACTCAGTACTTCACTGTTTAAGAATTCGTTCATCTGGAGAACTGCGGATATAGTTAACAATGTCAGGACAGACAATTCCGCTTTCTGCTTCGATAAGTTTGTTGGGGGTTAAAATTGACACTAAAATGTCTCGGCACAATCATGCGGGCTGGAAATGCAAATGCTGCTTCTCAAAAGTTTGGAACACTGTTCCAAACCAGAAAACTGTACACACCTCAGCAACTTTTGATGCTTCATAAAGCTCAGATCATACCCTGTAGTTGCTGGATTCCATCCAGAAAAGAGCCATCCGCCTAATTGGAGACGCGAACATCACGTGCAACCTTGATAGCCTGGGTTATCAAACAAAGGTTGGAAATTTTTCTCTCTTCTATAGATACTTTCACGGGAAGTGTTCAAATAACTTGGCACATTTGATTCCACCAAGAGCGATAAATATCCAATGTGAATCACTACTTTCGTACAAGCACCGCTCTGAGAGCGCCTCAAGAATTTTTTTGTAGTGCTTGTGATCTGTCCTCGACAAAATGTACAATCCTGAACAACTACTGAAGAAAAGTGTGATAAACTCCTTATATCAAAAGGATACTAACACAAAAATGCAATATTCTACAAGGACTCTTCAATATCACGTTTGAAAAAACGCAAATTAGCAAACGTTCATTCTTGTATCAAAACTTTTATCATCTCTACTTCCACAATAGAAACATACCTAAATTCTGTGAGCATTTCCAGAAGAAGGAAGAAAGCCTCAGGCTCATATTAGCTTGTATGAACCGGAAGGTGAGACATGAATAGTTTCAGTAGAATCAGCACTTCTCATCCCCCACAATGGATTCAACAAGCTTAAGGCAATACCGGTGTCTCATCAATACCGTGAAAGTGTCGTAGATGGCAATGAAGCACACTTGGGGCCGCTTTATTTCTTTAGATATAGGTTACCATGGCATATGCTGGACATGTCGCAGCAAACGCATTAGGGTCTCAGGTAACTTGCGTAGGCCCTACAGCTGGAGTCTGGGACCTCTATGTCCATCTCGTAACTACGCTATCAGACAAAGGTATTGAAGAAGGTTAAGCTGATTGAGCTCATCCCCTCGAAGCTCCGATCATATATTCGTGTAGGCGCGCGTGGGTGATTATTGGATCCGAGAATAATATGCCCTGAGAAGAAGCAATGAGCCAAGAATGACAACCTTTTGCATTTGTCCAGCCAAAATGTCTGCCTTGATGTGGCAAGGCGACATGATCTTAGGATTTGAGAGTAGAGAGGGCATCATTCCACCAAGGACTCCAATAATCATCTTGGCATTCTTGACAATGTGGTTTGTGTAGAGTCTGTGAAGTTCAAAAAGAATATACTGACGTTCCATCCCTTTTTTCTCCTCTTTTCGGATAATATTTGTCTCACCAGGAGTTGAAAACTCAATGACAAATATCGTCTTGATCTGATGGTCAAAAAGAACTGCATTAGGCGTAGTAACTTGTATGAGCCTGAGGGTGTGCAACGAATAGTTCCAATAAATTCGGCACTTCTCGTTTCCCACAACAGATTCAATATCCCCGGAGCGTATGGCACCCTTGGTGTCCCGCCAATACCGTAAAAGTGCCTTAAGTGGTATTAAAGCACTCTTAGAACCGTGTTATGCCGATGGATTTAAGGTGAGACCGCATCATTATTCCATCCATGATAATAGTTACTGTTTTGAAATTTCACGGACCGTATTTCTACTTTTGATTGCTACTGCTTTTTGTTTGGATGGGTGGATGTTAATTTTTTGTATGTTGATAGTAAACGATTGCTGTGTAATTCCCTTCGGTTATATGATGATTGATATTATTGCTACACGTTCTTGGCTCTATATATCTTTCATCTTCATAGCAAAGGGTGTGTTCTTTCCGTTCAATGTTTGCCTCTGCTTGATTTAATAGCTGTCTTTCTGTTGTTTAAGCGTATATCCGGTCTGTTGTGTACTTTGTCTCTGTGTGGAGTGTTGTATTCCAGTATAGTTTCATTTCTTCGTTTTCCAAAAGTTTCTGTGGGCGATATTTGTAATAAGGTTGTTTTTCTGTTAAGAGATTAAGATATATTGTTATTTCCTGACGTATAATTTTTACTGCGAATATTTTTATTATTTCCAGTTGTTATTCTTTATGAATTCCATACTTTTTGAAAAACTCCTGGAGAATTTTTAATAATTATACAATAAGTTATAATGAGGTTTTTCAACTCCTCTTCGGTATGTATTGGAGTGCTATAAGCCAGCGTCTCAAAATGTCCGCACATGAAAAGATCAAGACTGTTTAGATATGGGAATCTAGGTGGTTACAACTGTTGTCTTGTGCGCCTTATCCAATAAATATTGTACTGTTTTTTGAAAATGTCTGTACCTATGGACTATAATAGGCTGGTGAACTATCATGCATAAACCGCATATCATATTAAGTTAAAATAGAGAAGTCGTTTGGTAAATTTGGTAAACTGTTCAAGAAACTGGCGATAATTATTTCCGTTCAATCTACCAGAGGCCTCATTTTTAAAGTAAATTAGAGAGAGATATCCGATTTTCTCTCGACATGAGAGTTCACCTCATTTGAAAATGAGAACCTTGGTAGAAAATGAAGGCCAATTAAATAAATGCCAACCATTCCAGCCCATACACTCACGGAAAATTATTCTTGGTGGTTAGATTTTGTGATGTGCGGGTTTTCTTCAGCCCTGAAATGTTTGTTGTGAAATTTTCCCATGACGTTTTCTGATAATAACATTTTGACGTCAAATTGGGAGTTTTCGGCAACCGTTGGCAGAAATTTATTCGTAATGGAAAATCTGGAGGAAGTAGGACCTGGATATGGATATCATATGACAATATGGATATGACAAATGATCATGAAGACTTGTCCATACTCGTATTGTAGAATATGACTAATATTCAGGAACAGGGCATTACCGTTTTGAAAATTCAAGTTGAGAGAAAAGCCGTGTTCTTAAATAAATAAATGTCAAAACTTTTTGGCATCAATGTTATTTTACCGCCACTGTTTTCTCAACAACAAAATTCATAAACAACGTATTCAAAAATACTTTATTGTGAGATTTTCACTAAACAATTTCACAAAAACGCAACACATGTTTCGCCATACAATAGCTTCTTCGGGCGTGTCTTTACTCTAAGACACGCCCTTAGAGTAAAGACACACCCGAAATGTTCTCAAAAAAAATAACGATATAATTTAACTAGTTTGGAATTTTATTGTCTAATATGATTTGAAAATTATGAAAGAACAAATGAAATTAAAATGAATAGCTTAAATATAAATTATATATAAGCAACAAAATTTGAAATAAAAATACAACAGAAAAATAAAATAAAATAATTAAGATAAAATATGAAAATGACCACAATTTGAAAAATCATTTTTTTATTTATTTATTTTTTCATTTCTTTGCTTATATTAATTTTCTTTTTAATTTCTAATTTTCTAATATTCTTTCTAATTTTTTTTTTGTTTCATACATTTCGAATCATATTAGACAACGAAAGTCCGATCTAGTAAAATTCACCATGAAACATTGTCAACTACTCACAAATAAATAATTACATTATTCTCAAACCATTTAGACACTGAAAACTTTGGCCGCGAAAGCCCAAACCATTTTGTCATTTAGAAAATGTTTCAAACTCAGCTTAGACATAATTAGTAATATGATGGCAATTAAATTCCTGGTCTAGCAATTATTTCAACTTCTGATTTGGATCACAGGAAAACCTTTTTCTGACCATCATACCCGACTATGTATTTCTAGATTTAAATACGTCTAATACTATTTAAATTATCAACGGCGGCCGGGGCTGATCAGTGATTCCCCTCTCTAAAACAAGGGGTTGTTGTTTTCTCACACACATCTTGGGAATCACCGGCACCCCAAAATCGCACTATAAAAAGTTTTCCGCGCTTTCGTCGGACACACTGTCGACAGAGTGTTCGATCACTTACGTAACTAGCAACTGAAACTGCCCGATATTACCAGCAAATCAGATAACGTGAAACGATGGATAGAAGTAATCAAAATAACTCTGCGAACCAGAAAAACTCCAATAACTCGTCCTACTGGAGTTCAAGAGGGATGGAGAAACCGAAAGATCATCAAGGTACGATGCCGATAATGTGAATCTAGTGTGGTGATTTTTTTCTCATTTTGTTTTTTTCTTTCGATTCAGCAACAAAAAGTTATTGCAATTTATCAAAAAAAGAACAAGACAACAGATCGAAACAGATGAACCCCAACAATCAAGCGTATTACAGCAGTAGAAAATGAGGAATAATTATGACGAAGGTGAGTTCAAAAGCATTTTCATATAATAATAATCGATTTAAAGGCATGCTTGAAACAATAACAATGTGTTCATATGCAGACACATAACAATGTGTATACATTCGGTATACATTTTTATATATTTACCTATGAAGAGTAAACTACAGAGTTCAAAAAAATAATTGTTTTTTTTATATTTCTATGGAAAACAGTACCTAATTCATCAAATTTATCAGTTGATTTTTAGGTTATGGTAACCACAGGAAAAACAAAAGTTAATTCTAATAGTTCTAATGAATTTGTTTTATTGAGCACTTCAATTGTTGAAGTAGAATGATTTAAAGAAGGGGTTCTATGATGAATTTAAAGAAAAAATCAAGTTAATTAATATTTCAATAAGCATCATTGTGAAACAAAGAAAAACGATAATTACTGCCGAATATTAAATTAGAGTCACTCCATGATTGTAGTAAACACAACTTGAAAACACATTTTTATTAATTGATCTTTCTACAGTTTTTTGTTTTAAATAGATAGGTAATTCACGACCAAATCAGGAAGGCAACACTCGATTGTTTTTTAATTCAAAGTAACTGAAACTTACCATTGCATTAAAAAAAATACTAACATTCAGGTGACATTTTGAAAATGTTCAGTTACAAAAGCAAAGATACTCACCTCTACTAAGAAATAAAAAGTCCAGAGATAGTTTTTCCGTTTCGGCCCTCAATTATACAACGTATTTATCTGAATTCACCAATAATGAAGACATTTAATAAATACAAAATATATATCTTCAATTGAACAATTTTTTTTATAAATTAGAGAAATTCTACACTTAATAATGAAATTAATTATGTATATGAGTACTTACACATCATTCTTTGATTTGAACCGTTTTTCTTCTTCATTATGTTGATGAGTTGAGTAAATATATTTTATACAATTTTTCATACAATACAATGACCTTTTTCAGTATAATTTGCTTCAAGATCTTTATAGTATCATATTTATAGTACAAGTATCGAAAAGAAGTTGGTAGATTTATTGTGAATATTCAAATTCTAAAGAAAATTACTGGAGCTTTTCCCAAAACCAAACCGTTATTTTAACACCTCGACACGTATTTCGATCACCAAGTGATCATCTTCAAGAGGAAGATCAAACTAATCTTACTTACCTTATTTATACCATAGATACCTGTTCTAGGTACCTGCGTTTTGAGTGTCTTAAATTAATTTTACAATGTGTCCTTATGTAATAGTCAGGTAAATCTAATGATTGAAATATTATAAGCTATATAAAATCAATTTCCATATTAAAAAAAAAAATAGATTTACAGATAATCAAAATCTTAGAACTCCACATTACCGAAAATCCCATACGCAAAAATTCGTCTTTTTTCGGGCCAAAATTACATAAACAGCTTCCTATGGAGCTTAAAACAATATCAAAAACTGAAAAATTCAAAACTGCTATAAAAAAGTATATATTAAAATAAATAATTTTTGTTTGAATTATGCCTATGTGTATTTCACCCATTTGTAGTAGTTTTGACATAATATGTTAATGACTAAATTTCACATATTTGTACTGAAAAATTGAAATAAATTTAATTTGATTTGAAAATATTGCCTTATCTACAGGTCTTAAATTAATTTTACAATGGGTCCGTATATAATAGTTATACGAATCTAATAATTGAAAAATTATAAGCTATATAAAATTTCCCAAATTGCCTTATCTACTATAGTCTATTTCAAAAGAGTGTAGAGTAATAAATCATGAAGTGTCATAAAATTTGCCTGAATTTCGTTGTCGTCCATGGGCGTAGGCAAATCTTAG
>WOGN01009786.1:0-10676 GCA_015342105.1 Leptinotarsa texana | reverse complement strand
AAATTAAACATAGCGCCTTATTACTGGACTCAATCACAAAATACTGAAAGTTCCATTTTTCTTGGAACGTTCTGCATTCACTGTCGATTTTTCGCTTCTTTTCCATACTAACAAATCACACATAAAAACAATAAGTCAAATCAAAATACTTTTATTGACGGGTGTTACTTTATTTCACAATAGACAGTTTCGCTTCCTTCGCCTTTCCTACGCAGACTAACTCGCAGTTGCGCCGCTAGCCTTTTTATATGCAATTATTACTGCCATCTCGAGGTGATCGGAATACACTAGCTAGAACCAGAACTTTCTCGAACCAACGCGGTAATTCCAAATATTTAATTACGCCTAATGCCACCTAGCGGGTAGCTGAAAAAGATAGTACATAGTACCACTACTCGCCACTAGATGTCGTTAAGTGTCACAATACACAATAATAATTGAAATGCAAAAAAGCGTAAGTTTGCTTAGGTCACGCACTTTGCGACTATCCTAGTCTAGAAATATAGTTAAGGGCAGAAATTGGCCCTTGGAACAAACTGAAAAAATCATTATGGCCCGAAGGCTTCAAAGTTTGGAGACCCCTGCCTTAAAGCATATACACAGAAGAGCCCACCGATTTTAGGTATGTCATTACTGAAAGTTGATAACTGTCTGTTGTTGCCTTTAATTAATTTTGATCACCTAGTATGTTTAAATAATTGTTAATAATTGTTTATAAAAAAACGATTCTTACATAGATAATAATTTTGAAAAAGTTATAAAAATAAAAATTGAGTTGAAACGTTCAATTACTGGTTTATTTCGACTTTAAGTCAAAGGAATTCGCAAACTAGTTCAAACATTTGTTCTTTGAGCCATGCCAAACCTGAGGAGGAATGAGACGAAAACTAAAGGAGTTTCTCCTGAAAAATATTGTGAATTGTGATGCGACCCGCGACATGTTTCAGAGTTGTAAAAACTGTCTTCATTAGAAGATCCATCTAGTACCAAAGGGAGGAACTGTTTGAAACATACCCACCATTTTATAACCATATAATAACTGCATAGATGTTTCACTTAATAAAAACTTGTAGAAAGGGTACGAGGAATACAATGAATTTAGATGTGGAAGATTAGATGTTGTTAAGGAGCTCTGATCAAGTACGGTCAGGAAATCATATTTTTTCAAGAAATTTCAGTTTTGCGCAATGAAAAACCTGTTGAGAAATCAAGCCGAATATATACTTGACGAAAAGGATATTTTACGAAGACTAGAACATGCTGAAGGTTTGAACTATTTGCAAAAACACACAGCGAATCTTGATCAACAACACCGTTTCACTTCTAACTGAAAGCTATCACATAAAATTTGGACAGCAGGGAGCTGCGTTAGAAGTTTTGGATCTTAAAAATGAATAATGCTGTCCGAAACTGCAAAATTACATGAAATGGATCAGTTACCGAAGTGTTGGCGGGTTGGCTGTCCTTGTTCATCTTTCACTGCCTGAACCACTGGGCATGCTGTTTTCGGCAAGTGCTTTGGCGTAGGATGTGGGGTTGAGCAAACCGGCCATCGGATGCCTGATTACGCGTAGCCCCGCTGGATACGGGAATGGCAGAATCACGTGTGGTTCTGTTATTCCCTAACTGAATGGCATCCTAACGATGGCTTAATTCTAAGGTGTGTGTATCCGTGCCGAGAGGATGAATGACACTGAGCCTATCAGCGGAATCTTGGAGATACCGGGCGCCCTCTCGTCGTAGCATCGCCTTGTCACGGTAATGCGGGGCTCTGCCGTGATTGATCTTCTTTCCCTAGCTACTCGTGGGACTTTTATGGACAGAATTTGAATATTTTTTCTGACGCTGAGTCTTCAAAGGAGATGGATGTCGAGCTTACGACTCCAGCTGACCTCCCTGTAAGTTTAGATCAGGAGCGAGAGCTTCTCAACTCTCCAAACCCTGATTCAAAAAATGAAACTGGGAAAAGGTTTAGTGGTGCAGCCAGGTCGCCTGCTCAAGAGCGGAGTACCTTATGAAACCGCCTTGCACCAAATTCTTGAGCGGTGTACGCAGACTCTGTCTCAGATGGAGGAATAAACCGTTCTTGAGCAGGTTAGCAAATGTTTGCTCTCAAATGATGATTCACCGAAACCAGAGGCAAAAAACCCAGCACGGTTGAATCTAAGGCATCGTCAGGTGTACCTGATGTGCAAACACCCTCATATGAGAAGGTTGTCACGGGCATCAAGGTGGGAATCTTGCACCTTGATTATCCGACTACCTCATTAACGGCCAACCAGCTGGAATCTCTTCAGGGGGCTATTTTGTTGGCTGTGGAGGTTATTCCAGACGGTGGGCCGCAGGTACAATTCCAGAGGTGCGTCTTTTGGCCTGGATGGCCATCATACCTACCTACCTACACCTTTTAGAGTTAGGTTAGATTAGGTCAAAGTGAGTGGGTTCATTCGACCCTTCACCCCAACCCGCAATGGTTCATTGTGGCTCACACCTATTCACATTCGACCAAATAAACCTAGCTTCTTGACGAAGCCGATTAGTTTGTTTGGTGAGTGGTCTATCAGGTCAGATGGTAATACTACGGCACTGCCGAACTCGTCAGACATCGTAGTTCATCCTTACTGTAGTCCAACAAGTGTTTGGTATCAAGTTTCAAAGGGTGAATAAACACCCTGGAGTGAGCCAGTCCTGAAAGATTCTGCCAGAAGTCCATAAATCTTCTTGCCGTTTGGCAAAGCCTAAAGCGATTCCAATGACAGTTTCTGGTCCGATGAAGCTGTTTGCAGCACCCTCCTTTGCAAGGGAGTCAGCAGCCTCAATTTATCTTTTATAACATGACATATATGAGTATACCAAATTAGAGGCCGGAGTCATAAGCATAGGTGGAACATTAACCAAAAAAAATGTCATGATGAAATGATGCACCATTTAGAGTAATGATAATGACTGATGGTGAAAACTATGTGCTAGGTCTGTTCAAAAAATAAGGTGAATATTCGAATTTCGTGAGCTACATACATTCGTTAACGTTTACAGATTCAGCTGTTTAGAATTTTGTTGTGTATAGGTTAAAGACATAAAAATTATAGGTGATTTGATAATTTCTATGTTTTTTACCACTTTTATTTGTAACTATCGTTACTGCAGTTTCGTCCTATATGAACAATCTCAAACTAATACAATAAATTTTTGTATTAGTTTGAGAATGTCCATATAGGACGAAACTGCAGTAACGTAAGTTACAAATAAAAGTGGTGAAAACAGAAATTTTCATTTCTCTCTTCATCATGATATCCTACCACGTAGTAACGGCTACATCCATCAATTTATTAAAATCATAAGTGTTTCTTCTTTATTGAAATGAATAAAAAACTGTTGTCTAATTACCACTAGTTGATTTTCATTTATATGACCGAGTTTGACTCCATTTTCAAGTATAACACCGACATGTGAAGTTCGAAAACTCGGTTATATCAGGAGTTTTCAGGTAAGATGCAAGGACAGGTATTTGATAGACACGTAGTTTGGCGAACCAGGATGCCAACTTTAAAATTCACACTGAAAATTCTAGGGGTTGTTAAACTTATAAATTCAAAAGAGTAAACTTACATAAATTGAGTTGCTCATTTAGGGGTATATATTTCTGGTTTTTAATTGATTTCTTAATTTCCATGGCTTCCAACAAAATCACTTTCTTCCCTTTATTACACATGTGTAGGATTTTGAGGTTACCTTTATTTATCTTGTGTTTTGATTCTTGAAGAAGTTCGTGAATTGTAGAGTCTTTGTCCAAACAGACGTGTTCACGCAGTTGTCAAAATTTCTACCGGTTTGGCCTACAGAGCATTCACCACACTATTCTATATATACCTGATTTTTTCATTCTATTCCGTTTGGGTTTTGCATCAAACATGGTTTTACCTAAATTATTATTACTTATGAAAGCTGTTGATATTTTGTGTTTAGAGAAATAATTTTCAATATTTTCTGAAAGTTCACCTGCGGCAGAAAGGCTCGAAGAATTTTCACCAAATTTTGTGTTAAAAATGGAATTTTTCACTTGCTACCGTCCAACCCGTGTTAGGAATCACACGTTGAAAAGTAAGACCTCGTTTATACTTAGTTCGCACAAGTTACGAATTCTGAGGGTTGTCGTTCGTAGGGGTGTCAGCTGGTTAACGGAAAAACAGATTTTCAAACAGATTTTAAACAGATTTAAACAGGAGTGTGTGGCAGCGATATTCGATCCAAAATTGCTGAATTTTGAGAAAGAAAATCGTCGCATGAGCATAGCTCAGGAATTTTTGAATGACGCCAACGGCGATCCAGATTAGCTTAAAAGGGTCATAACTGGTGATAAATCATGGGTATATGGTAATGAGATGGAAATCAAAGTCTAATCGTCCCAATGGAAGAGCCCAGGAGACCCAATACCCAAAAAGCACTATTCTCTTTATTATCGTGCCATAGTTAATCAGGAGTACATGCTACATGATCGTACGCTATTGCTAGAAGCAATACAGAGAAAACGTGCGGTATTGGGAAAAACATGTCGTGGAATCACATTTAATCACTAAAATGCCCCTGCTTGCTCGTCATTGCTTATTCGTACATTTTTGGACAAAATAAACACCAAAATCATGCCTCAGCCACCTCATTCACCAAATTTGATCCCCTGCGATTTTTTTTTTACGAAGATTGAAGAGACTTATGACGATTGAGGTAATTAAAACCAAATCGCTGAGAGATCTCAAAGACATTTCAAAAAGTGCATATCAGAACTGTTTCGAGGATTGGAGAAAACACCGGCACAAGTATATTATATCTGAGGGGGACTACTCTGAAGGAGGCAAAATAGAAATTGATGAATGAAACTGATGTGTGAAAGAAAGGTTTTATCTTTCTATTTCTCCATCTTTATATGTACGAAAATATGTGGTAATCTTTCAAAGAAATTGAGAAGAGAGCAATCAATTTCAAAATAAACTCTTTACAAACAACTCATTAAAAATAAATACTTTCCAAAAAACTACTTCCATATAAACATTGAAGTATTACACAAAATCATTGAATATCTTTCAGAATTTTAGTAAAAATACGTGCACACATTAAATATACAAGTGTTTTAAAGGTATGCTTAACATAAGAGTTGATTACCTTCCTTTTTTTTTATTTTTCATCTTGTAAATCTTTGCCCGCCAAAATGTTTAAGATAATTTTTAAGATAATTTTATGTACAATACTAATAGTGTTGTTTTAGAGAAGCCTTGGATGAAACACACACACAGGCAATTATGACTAGGTATGTTTTAGTCAGAGAGCAAATTTAACCCCATTTTGTAAAAAAATTGTAATATTTTTTTTTGTACATGCAATACTTGAATAAAAAAAAGAAAAGAAAAAGCACCGTTGAAACAAGTACTTCCATATGAAGATTGAATTATACAAAAACACTTTTTTCTATTCAGTTTGTACTCCAAACATTTTTATGGAATTGAATCAGCACAGGTTTGCTACACAATATAGTAAACGAAAAAGGTAAAATTTTGCTTACGTGGAACACTATTATCTTCAATAATAGACATCCGATTTTTCGGAATGAAAGTCTTGCCTTATTGCCTCTTCAGCACAATCTGGATAATATTATTCTCTCCCAAAAATATACCCCTTTCAATTTATGTTGTTATTATTCCTCAGTTTGTAATGCAGGAGGTATCTGTTTATCAGGTCAAAAAAATGCCAGAAAAAATTGCAATTTTTTTTAAATTATCAAAAACTAGGCTTGTTTTGCAGATGTTTTACGACATTGTTAGTGGACTCTTGGACATATATAACGTAAAAAGGCATGGGTGTTAGAGATCATCCAATAGCTGAAGTTTAGGTTGGGTTAGGTCCAAAGTGAGTGGGTCTATTCGACCCTACACCGCAACCCGCAAGGTTTATTGTGGATCACACATATTCACACCCGACCAAATATACCCAGCTTCCTAATGAAGCCGCTTAGTTTGTATGGTGAGTGGTCTTTCAGGCCAGATGGTAAAAGTACGGCTCTATCGAACTCTTAACACCTGATTTAGTCCACAGTGGGCAGGCACATAGTACGTGCTCTGCTGTTTCATCATTTTCGAATAGAGGCGACACACACTGTCTTCCGACAGTCTGAGTCTCTGCATATGATGATTCAAATGACAGAACCTGTAAAAAAGCCTGTTATATATCGTAGTTCATCCCTACTGTAGTCCAACAACTGTTTCGAATCAAGCTTCGAAGGGCAGAATCCTGGAGGATTCCAAAAGTCCATAAATCTTCTTGCCATCCAGGTGTTCAATGTTTGTTTGGCAAAGCCTAAAGCGATGCCAATGACAGGTTCTGGTGTAATGCAGCTACTTGCAGCACCTTCCTTTCTAAAGGAGTCAGCAGCCTCATTGCCTTCCAGGCTAGTGTGGTCAGGAATCCAGACCAGAAACAGTTAAGTTTTTCTATTGAGGAGGATCGTTTTTGGCAATTTGCTGTCAAATTAGAAGTTGCTTGGTTGGAGCCAAGAGCTTCCAACGCCGCAAGCAGCTTCATCGGACTAGATTGTTAGATTGAGACTCTACAGCTGCCAAAGCAAATGTTAGTGGAAAATTTTCTCTGCCCCCGAAAAACGAAATACCGTTGGCTGTAACAGTACTTCACAAATAAATTAAAATAATTATGATTTTAGAGGCAAAACGGATAACCAATCCAGTCATGTTGGAAAATTGTTCACACTTACACTATATTAATTCCTAGTAAACAGTCACAGAAAGATATGGGTGCACTGAGGCAACTGAACTGGATGAGAAAATTGTGTCATGATGAAATCTCATATTTAAATATTAGTTAATGCTAAATAAATTCAACAAAAGGGTTAATAAGGAGAAGAGGAAATTTCATCAGAATATTATCAACATTTCCTACAATAAAATAAAAAAAAGGTAGCTAATACTAGGACCAAACTAACGATATTACCACTTTGATAACTATTGATAATATGAAGGTCTGTGATAACCAAATCTCTAACTTTTTTGACGAATATTTCACAAAAAATTCATAACGAAACTTATTTCCTTGAATCTTTTGGCGGGAATAAAAAAATATATAATAGTTCAAATGAAAAATAAGGAATAAGCATAGATGAATTTCAGATGAATTTTTATCGACTCCGAAAATTTCCAAAACAATTCCTATTTTCAAGAAGAGTGATCCAAAAAATATCGAAAATTACAAAAAAAATTGCGGCTATAGATATTTCACATCAAAATTCACGACTTGGATAACCAGAAAATGTAAAATACCGGAGTGACAAAAATATTACTTATAATAATTGACTGGAATAATGCAACGTAAAGCATAAATTCCCTGCCAATAAAAAATTAGCCTATTAAATTTATATGTACATTTTATTCAAGTGATTTATAGAACTTTTGCCATGTAACTATTATCATTATGATAAATCGAACATTAATTTGTATATTAATTACACCATTATTAATATTTATGACCGCTCAATTAGTAGAGTAAGAAAATGAACCTTAATTCAAAATTGGTATTCAATTTTGTACTGAATGCTTTATTTGAAGACAAGCGCTTTCACCTGTCGAAGTTTCATTCGGAAATATATACTGAGGCCTCTATGAAGCCATTCATAATTACAATATCGAGTCTTTGTAACGGTGCAAGAAAGTTTCTTACCGAGAAATATGATATTTGAAACCACACGTGTTCGAACTATTATGATTTTTAGCAGGATCGGTGATATTGAATATCGAAATCAGATCTCATAATCTTGCATATATTATGGTTTACAGGATTTACGCTTGATTGACTCCTTGTCGGAAAGGTTTCTCAACTATTGATGTCGTTACGTTCATATATGAAGCATCGTTTCTTTGTGTTTTTTTTGTTATCATAAAAAGTACTCTTCATGAGGGATTTCAAAGGATCATGTTTCATGATTACGTGGTAACGGTCATTTTTTATATTCCGGTTATGAGATAATTTCGATATCAAATTATGCTGCTAAAGGTTTTCAGGCGATATACTTGAAACAATCCGTTAGATTATTATGTTAGAACGTTATTATTTAAATCACCTTTTAGTTACTGCTTAAATAACTCTTCTCTCAAAATATATATAGCATATTGGTTTTACAACATTCAAACTCAGTATAGTTTACATTTTGATTTAAAACTAATTTGTAGACAACTCGGGGAAGTGGGTCCATCTTTGAAAAAATTTAAAGTGAATATAAAAATATCTTATGGTTCAGCCTAGCATCACTGAAGAAACCTATGGCAACTGAAACAGTGTGCTTAGTGTTGCTGTTTTTGGCTCTGGTATAAAACTACAGAATCTTATTCAATTATCGGCATTAAAGATTCACTTGAAACAGTATCATTATACTTCCAAACATAAATGATATATCCTATCTTACTGATCAATCTAATATAATTTTCTGATTTGTAACTGGACTCGAAGATGGCGAGTTATAAAACTGCTCAATTGTGACTGGATCATTGCCAACCGACCCAATGAGTAAAAAACCTTTTACTTTACTTTTCTTCATCTCATGAGTAGGTATCCTTTATTGCCTCATTTATTTTTATACAGGGTGTAACATAAGTACGTCAAAAGTGGCGTAATTCTGAGACAATTTTAAGAAATAATGTCTATGTGAACTTGTGTCCGACAATGCTTCGTTTCGGAGATACGGGATGTTGAAGGTGATAGTTTTCGAAATATTTACAAATTTCTTTATCGATGCATATTACTTAGCTCCTAGGGCGCTAAGTAAAGTTGATGAGAACATTACAAAAACTAAGTATGTGGTGGATCTCGTCAAAATAAACAACTTTTTCCTATAAAATGTTTAATGAAGAATGATTCGTTTTCGAAATAATGATTGTTGAAATTTTTCATAACATGGTACGTTTTTGTCACAAGTTTTTTGCAATTTTGGTCATTTTCATCAAACTTTATACGCAGTATACCCGTACAGAAGTATTCTAAACTGAGCATTATCGAACTGCTTATTCCATCCGAATTTTAAAAAATTTGTCAGGTTTAATTATTCAGTTAGAAAGTGCTACATTTCGTAGTTTGTAAAAAAACAATTCGGAGAAGTACTATGTTATTTATTAGGAAAATAAACATATAAATATTGAACGAAACAACTGTTACATCAACTGTTCAAAGTGACGACCCCCAACAGTAATACAAGCTTCTGCTCTCCACATCAAGGAATTCCGCACCCGTTGAAAAATGTCCGGAGTGTTTCTCATCGTTGCGCAGCAAACTATGATGTGATCCCTCAACATTTCCTCGTTTTCAATGGGGCTAGCATAAACTAGTGTTTTTAGGGGTCCCTAAAAGAAAAATAGACGGGATTGAGGTCCGGTGACCTCGGGGGCCAATGCTCAATGCCTCCTCTTCCTATCCATCGTTAGGGATATGCCACGTCTAAAAAATTTTTTTGCTATCACACTAAATGAGCAGGAGCTCCATCATACATAAACCAAGAGTGGTTACGGAGACCAATGGGAACATCTATAAAATGGGGAAGCTCATGTTAAGGAACTGGGTTTATTTGGTCGAGTGTGAAAAGGTGTGAGCCACAATAAATCCTTGCGGGATGCGTAGAGGATCTGATAGACCCACTCACTTTGGACCTAACCTAACCTAACCTGTTATATTTCTTGTTCGCCCTCTGAACTATATTCCAACCCGAAGTTCACTAAATGAACACAAAAGCCAGGGCCGCAATGAGGACGAAATATTATTGCAATGTAGTTTCATTGTAGTATTTAAATTCATAATTTCCGAAATATGAATTTGCTTTACCTTAATACCAACGGAAATTGAAAAAAATTATAAAAAATATTATACAAGGATACGCAAAAGTAGATATATAATTAGTCTGACGGTATTAAATAGAAACTGAAAATTGAGATGTTTGTCAAGAATTTGTTCAATAGGTATGTTTATAAAAATTATAAATACCAGTAAGTTCGATACATTGCCTTTGAACAGTACCTATCGAAGTTTCTATGACCTGTAAATATGTTTGTTGGTCGTTATGGTTTTATTTGATTCCTTACATCAAAAAGTGATTTAGTCTTCGAAAGAAGTGAAAGAAATACAAACATGTATATTGAGAGATTATTTTAACTGTTGCCATTCTAGTTCATTGCCATTCTAGTTCGTCAAAAGACACATTTATTTAAAATTATTCAATTTTTTTTATTGTGTGATTTCCACATTTTTGCTCCACTTTCTGCTGCAAGTGATTAAAATATTTTTCCACTAATCTGACGTGATGGTACCAAATCAAAATTTTTGATTTGGTATTGTAACGAATTAAAGCACTAACTGTCTTATTTTCACAATTTTTCCGTAACTAATTTATTTACACACGTTTATCTGCACAATGTGTTAACAGCTCGCTTTCTCCATACAGACTAACTCGAACAGGGACTAGAGCCCGTTTTATGTTGCGGCAACGAACATTGCCGATCATTTCTCGAACTCTCGTTTCGCTTCTTCGGCGTATACGGACTGTTCGCGACTGGTTTAACCGCATTCTTTGCCGTTGCCACGAGCCCGGCACGTGCAGCAACTGTCAGGGCCGGCCTCTGATTTATTACATTGCCCCC
>WOGN01009784.1:0-14289 GCA_015342105.1 Leptinotarsa texana | reverse complement strand
TTTTCAGAATAAAAGTAATCTGGTAACCCCTAGAAATGGTGAACTCCTGATAGCTGCTACTCAGGATTTTCTAACTGGTGCATATTTGATAACCAAAAAAGATACATTTTTTGATTTAGCAGGTGCTTCGGCACTGGCTGCCACACTTCTTGCTGGCAAAGACACACATATGCATATAGACCTACCAAAACCATGCATAATTAAGGTGAATAATTCTTTATTTCTCTTTGTGACATAATACTTGAGATACTTCTGGAGTCATCATTTCATTTCATTCATTTTATATTTACAGCCTGTTCGGCTATGGTCAGGTAAACAAATATTCAGCCTGATACTCAGACCAAACAAAAAAAATCCTGTTAAAGCAAGTTTAGAGGCTAAAGGAAAAGCATATACAAAAAACAGGGAGTTGTGCATTAAGGACTCTTATGTTCTCATTCGCAATTCAGAGTTACTTGCTGGCACTCTTGATAAGGGCCACCTTGGTAGTGGTGGTAAGGGAGGAAACATATTTTATATTATATTGAGAGATTTTGGTGAGGAGTACGCCATTAGATCCATGTGGCGATTGGGTGAGGATTACTTTTATTATTTAGTTAAGAATTAAAAATAAATGCACAAAAAATAATTAATTTCTTTTTAGCAAGAATGGCTTCAAGCTATTTGATGAATACAGGTTTTTCTATCGGAATTGGTGATGTAACGCCTGGAAGGAATCTACTAGATGAAAAATCTAAATTACTACATCAAGGGTTTGTAATTATTTTTATTTACTTTCTACCAAATTGATATAAAACTCTAAAAACGTATCATCAAGGAAAAATGTTTCTGTCAATAAGGGTTAACAATAATTTGAAGTTTATTGATGCTATTTCAAATAGTTTTTTTCTCAAGATTTTTACTTGTTACAATGTAGGTTTTCACGGATGGTGGAATATAATGTGTTGTTTTTCAGGGTGTTCATCCGTTGTGTACTATTCGATAGTCGACGTTTCGCCATCATCTCAGATGGCATTATCAAGACGAGTTACGGCTTCGCTTCGAGAGGTGTAACTCTCGAAGTTACACCTCGGTTTGTCATGTTAATATATGGCCAGACACTGCTCAGAATTATGACTTTCTTGTTTTTGGTTAACAGTGAGCTCGCACGGCACCCACTTTGAACAGAGCTGTCTCATAATAAAATGCTCTTGCAATATAAAGCCAATACTTTCTTTTGATATCTTTACAATGTCAGCTAACTCAAAGCAACTTCACTTTTCGATCGTTGAAAACGATTTTTTAGATTTTTTTTTATGTTTTCTGATGTTACATTTGGACATCCACTGCGTTCTGCATTATCGGTGTCTCTACGACCACGTTTGGAGTCAGCAAACCAACGTTTAATTATTATTTCTGATGTAGCGAAGTCCTTATAACACTTTTCAAGCCTTCGCTTGGACGGTATTTTTTCCCATCAAGAAGCAGTGTAAAATCAAAACACGAAATTGTCTTTGAACCATAGTTTGGAAATAACAAAAGTAGTGCCTTTTTTAGCACAATAACTCACAAACTTATGAAAAGAATATCATGAAATTTCAACAGTCTTTTTTGAATGTTAGTACTAACTGAAAAAGCGGTGAATGCAATAAGACTAGCGCCATCTATGTGTTGGACTCGATACCTTTCAGCCCATGTGGTACACTACAGAAATCATTCGTCCAACTTCTAATGATAAGAATCTTGGCTTGAACTTTTTTATCAGATATTTTATAATCATCCTACTTTGGAAAACTATTGGTTAAAATGTTGATAGTTTCAATGATTTACATTGTAATTTAAATATTTAAAAATTAAAATTAAGAAATAAACACATTGTCTCACTTTGAAGTGTCTTAAAAAATATTTTTCAGTTATTCAAAATGTCAAGAGTACATTAAACAAATGGCAGAGGGAAAATTGCAAACCCAACCAGGATGCACAATAGAAGAATCTTTAGAAGCTTTGATTCTAAAAGAACTCTCTATTATAAGGGAACATGCAGGACAGGCTTGTGTTGCTGACCTAGATCCTACAAATAGCCCCCTTATTATGGCTCTTTGTGGTTCTAAAGGTAAAGTGAGTAAATACATTCACCAATATATCTTCTACAAGAAACTGTTCTTTCAGGTTCTTTTATCAATATCTCTCAGATGGTAGCTTGTGTAGGCCAACAAGCTCTCAATGGGAAAAGGGTACCCGATGGATTCAATCATCGATCTTTGCCACATTTTAAACATCACTGTAAGTAAAAAATTGAAAACTGGTTGCAAAACTCTATTCTGAAAATTATTTTTTATGTAGCAAAAGCTCCAGAGGCTAAAGGGTTTGTTGAGAATAGTTTTTATTCAGGATTAACTCCAACCGAATTTTTCTTCCATACGATGGGCGGCAGAGAAGGTTTAGTTGATACGGCAGTTAAAACGGCAGAGACTGGTTACATGCAAAGAAGATTAGTTAAGGTAAGGATTTCAAATAACAGGTACACTATATTTGAAATTATTGTACAGAAGTGAAAATGAACCAAAACAGTAATTATAATAAATATTTAAATGGTCCTCCAAACATTTTGAATGTTAGTTTATTTATTGCTTATAATATTGAAAATTTACATGAACACTGACATAAAATATAAAGTCCTCTATCTCCAATCCATGAAGAAGGTTTATGTTATTACCTGAAGGACGTTCTTTTGGAGATATCAGGGATGGAAGTTTTGCCTTCTAAAAATTTTTTGATCAATCCAGAACAATCGAGAGCATTGCTTAACATTTCAGAACCTCCCGAAACATTCTGAAAAATTGTGGAATGTTTCACTTAATCTTGTTTTTTAGTTGAAACAAAAATTACTTTATAAACAATTGATGGACGTGTATCATCTTCAACCCATAGGTTTGGGGAGATCATTGTTGTAATATTGCCCTAGACTACCCTCATTCAATTTGTGTTTTCTCTCTTTTAGAGAAACTTCTGAAAGTATAAAGTTCACCAGCATTTTGCAGCAATACCAAAAGCACGATTCACTAGAGTCTTGATAATTACTCTTTTGGTAGATTGATGGTGATTAGATTTGTGATTCAGATACTGTCCTGTATGAGTGGGTTTTTGGTATACAGATGTTTCCCACTTAGTTTGACTATTTTCACATCCGGCTTGTGATTGGATTGGTTGGTTGGTTGATAAAACCCTGAATATCACTCATTTTGTACTTATATTCGTCTACCTTCTGACCATTGGGCTCTGTATTTCAAATCTTCATTTAAAAGAGTTGCAAGATGGTTTATTATTCTTTGGCCTATTCTCAAATGTCTCAAAATATACAAATGTGGGGTACTTCTACTGGCGCAAGACATGTGTTTATTCTACAAAAAAAAATCATGAGAATTATATTTGACTTCACACCGAGATCTAGCTGCAGAAGTTTAATTTCAAAATATAAAATATTAACTTTACCCTGTATCTATATTTATAAAGCTCTGCTTCATGTGAGATACAACATGGTTCATTTCAATCACGAGTCAGTCACTCATAATTATGCAACACGAACTAAGCACTTGACCATCCCAAAACACAAAACTTCAACATTCAAGGAATNTATTAAGTTTCTAGAACCATATCAATGAATTATTGACTCACTGCTTTTCCTTCCTATTTTTATGTTAAACCTTTTAATTCTATATAATTATATTATGTTGTTTTATAATATTTTGTCTATGATTTTCAAATTTGCATCAGTATGTCGCTTGTAGTGTTTTGTATTGTGCCTGTTTTATTTGATAGGTATATGTTTATTTATTTGAATTTATATAGTTATTTATTGTTATTTTTATCATTGACATGTCTAATATAATGATCTGAAAGATGAATAAATACAACGACAAATTTATATGGTATTTGTTCCATTTATTTAAATGTTTTTAAAGTAATTTCATCAGGAAACTCATCATTAATTGTGTTCAGACAATAAAGTATATAGAATCGAATGATTGTTTTAAATTGAATTTTGAAAAAAATTAGTCACATTCCATCCTGGAGAGCTTTATATTTTTTAGATGTTAAATTAATGGGCTAGTTATTAGAAATAGACATTCATTTTGTTCTTTAGATACATTATTATTTGACCAATCTACTTTTATTTTTTCAATAGTCCCTGGAAGATTTGGTGGTACACTATGATGGATCTGTAAGAAATGCAGAAGGAGATGTTGTACAATTAATCTATGGCTGCGATGGTTTAGATCCTACTTATATGGAAGGTATTATATTTGATTTCTATATTGGGTTAATTTTGGTAAATTGTGTCATAAAATTGGGCAAGATTATGAAAGTTATAGTTATAAGCTAAAATAATTTGTTTACAGAATAGTTGAATTATTTTCCCTCATCTTTTCTACTATCAGTCAAAATTATAAAAATAAGTGCCATTTAAAAGGAACTGATTTTGAATTTGTCATTTAAAGGAAAAACTGCAGATTAACTCCTACATTTTTAACACATAAATAAAATTTAATAAACAGGTTCTTTTGGAATGGAAATGAAAAAAAAAATTCCAAGGAGGTATTCCGAAAAGTTTTCATATATAATAATAATAATACATTTATTATTTACCAATATATAAAATAATACAAAATAATTTTTCAATACAAAAATATCTAATGAAGGTAAATGAAAGGAGAACCGTTAGATTCTGCAGCCAATTCTTCCACAGTCCCCTTATTCATCCACTAAACATTTGAAATGAGTACTATATGCATACTATATGAAAAAAAGATTTTCAAAAATTAAAAACTCTTTTGACAAAAACATCTAAATTTCCATTGATCCTAAGTTCAAATTGTCATTCGAGTATGAAATTATTAGGTTTTCATCAAAATCTTGAAAACATTATTTCTTACCCTATTGATAAGTAACTTAAATAATATGAATTCAGGTAAGGACTGTCCAGTGGATTTCGAAAGAGTTTTGGAATATGTTAGGGCTAGGTATCCATACCGAGAAGAAGTAGCTCTTGATGGAGACCAAATTCGAAGAGCAACTCAAGCATTTTTGGCCACAGAGGCGTTAAATGAATGCAGCGAGCATTTTAGGAATGAATTAGTGTGAGTTTTTAGGCTTATTTTTCTAAGTAAGCTTCAGATTGAATATTTATGTTTTTTATGGACCTGAATCAGGAAGAACATACCGCTGTAGTTTTTCATTATTCTCATTTAATATTCAAGGCATTGAAAGCCATTTGATTCCAGTTCACGTAAATTCTGTTTTCTTAATGATTCAATATTAATGATTCGAATTTCTTTGCAAATGTAAACATATAACTTATACATTACTGAAAAGAGAGTACTTCTAGTATTTTGAGAAAAAAAAAGGTTCAGATTTCTGAAAGAAATCTGAACCTTTGATATTTTTTCTTACTCTTCTTATTGATTCCCATGTTGAATTCTTACAGTTGAACATTTTTGAAAATATATTTTTTTGTGAAATGGGAAAAAGTAATGATCTATTCATGTAAACAAAACTCATTGCTACTGAATGTTTATGAATTAGAGCAAAAATTAGTAATTATATTTTTGTAAAGTACAATGATTCTGCATATTTTGATCAAGACAATTCTCTCAGATAAAAATTAGAATTCCTGGCCTGTAAAATTACACTCCTTGAAGTTATTTCGGTTTATAAACTTCCATTATTTGAAAAATAAATGTAACAAGATTACTTCTTAATCTAAAAAAGTGTAATAAAGGTGAACTGGAAAGTTTACGACAATTTATATTATTACCACGTAACATAAACAGTCTAATCGATAACTTATCATAGTTATTTATTTTCCTAAAAAAAACAAAGATAATTTTAATAGTTGAATATTGAATCCTCTTCCTTTATATTCAGACAGACTTCCAATGTCTAAAAAGGTATTAACAGGTTTGTTTTATAAAAACAGTTCCCCCTCAAGCATATATCACCCCCCATATTAGGGAATTGCAACTTTTGAAGTTGAATGAAATACGTTTTGTTTGTTCACTACACTTGTCTCGTCTACAATATTTTGGTTACTGGACTACCCAATTACCATGCCTCAAAAATAGTTTGAAGGGAGGACATTCACATCAGATCACTTGAGGAACATAAATGATAGATTTTCTTTTCCTGTCCATCGTTCTTCATTTTCAAGAAATCATTTTCTTACTTATCTGCTAAATATATACTCAGTATATTGTAATTTATCTGCACCTACTCTGAACAGAAATCTCAAAGAGGCTATCCTGAATGGGCAGATGAAACTAATCATTTTTATCAAATTTTATGTGAGTTATGAATAATTTTACCTATTTACCAAACAAGAAACGGCGTTTTTTTCACTAGTCATCGAAAAATTTGTTATGTTTGTAAATTTACATTCTTATATTTTTTAATTTCATACTCTTTGTTTATATTTGTTCTTTTATATTTCCTTTTAACTAACCCACGCAAATATTTGATCATGTTTTTTTTAGCACTTTTGATATTTAATGTTTTTCTCTTCCATAGATCGGTTAACATCATTTCAGTTAATGGAAGTCTTAACCTAAAAAATAACTTGTTCTACTATGACGGTTATTAACGTTACATTATTATGACTATGTTATATTTATTATTATATGATCTACAATTTTAGTCAGTACATGAACACAGTAGCTAACAAAGTGGACTCAGTGAGAAAAAGATTTGGCTGTAGCCCATTTGTAAAAGAAATAGAACGTCTAACTTGCAGTCAACTTGTCACCTTTTTTGAAACCTGTGGTCAAAAGTATACCAGATCCATAATTGAACCTGGAACAGCCGTAGGAGCTCTCGCTGCACAGAGTATTGGAGAACCAGGCACTCAGATGACATTGAAGACGTTTCATTTTGCTGGTGTAGCTAGTATGAATATTACCCAGGGTGTTCCTAGGTGAGTATCAGTTGGTGGTTTTCTCAAGTACTATACGTTGAAGAACAACAAAGCGTATATCAGTGTTATAATTTTAATTTTCACATCAGTGATTTGAATATTTCAGGATAAAAGAAATTATAAATGTGAGTAAGAAGATAAGTACACCAATTATCAGAGCAAGTTTGGTAAACAATAGTGATCCTGAGTTGGCCAGAGAAGTAAAAGGTCGGATTGAACGGACTACTTTGGGAGAGGTAAGTTTGCTATTTCGAACTATGTTTTATTCATAGACATTAGGAAAATTCTAAACGAAAGTATATGCTGATATCTAGATGTGAATTCATAAAAGTTGAGACTCTCATGAGCATATTCTGAGCTTTTTTAGATTTCATCCAGTATTTTTCAAGTTTTGACAAAAACAGACGCCTTTCTGTTGATTCAACTCGATTATGAAAGAATCAAGCTACTAAAACTAGAAGTGAATGCCGAATCCATTCGATATAGGTAATAACTAATAAGATTTCATGAGGAACATCTAACTACATTTTTTATTTCAGCATTTGCACCTCTAAACTCAAATTAAAACCCACAGATGTTCGAGTTGAGAGTGATACCATCATAACTATCCATCCAAGTAGAGGTAAAAATTCGAACAGACTCAACTTTGCACTATGTGATCTGAAAGAACAAATACCAAATGTTGTGGTGAAGGTAATTATAAATATTTTGAATCAGTATTATACTCCAAATTGGATTTCTTCTTTATGAAATCATGTTCTAGGGTTTGCCAACAGTCAACAGGGCTGTAATAGCAAGAGAAGATAAAGGCGGCAAAACTACTTACAGTCTATGCGTTGAAGGTGACAATTTACGAGAAGTCATGGCAACTTATGGAGTAGATGGGAGAAAAACAGTTTCAAACAATATTGTAGAAGTGTTTAACACATTGGGAATTGAAGCAGCAAGGTAGTAAGACAATAGTAAATGCATATGGGGTCTAAAAATTTGATTTATCCCTTTCATGACATAGTTATAGAGATTGTGGTTATTCTGAAACACCTTAAATTATTCGGTTTATATTACTTTCATTTTTGATCTGACTCATCTGAATACTTAAGTACTAATATTTTTATTACTTTATTAAATATCAAATATTTGGGAATGATTGATATAAATCTATTAAAAACACATTTCCCACACCAGAAAAAAAAATTACTGTCTCCCGACACTTGTTGCGCTAACCAAGTTAGCATTATCAGCAACCAGCTAATTTGATCAGCTGAAAGGGCATCGAGAGACAGTATTTTATTCTGGAGTGGGATAAGTATTTTTATCATATTCATTGTACACCAGATGTTACAATTCTACATCTGAAATGGAATGACCACATCAACTGCGAATATTACTGCCAAAATCCGAAACAATTAATATGAATCATTTGGAGATACTGTACATTACCACAGTTCAGGCATAACTGGAATACTAGGATGGTACAGAGCAACAAGATTGCAAGATATTCAAAAATATTTTCTGAAAACAATAGATAACAAAGATTATAGATACTCCTGTAACTTTGACAGAGATTTAAAAAAAGTAGATATGGATCAGATTTTTTTGTGATATTATTTCAAACACGTTCGAAAATAGAAATAAAATTTGATTCCCTAGTGATATCTACAAGAAATGAAACAAAATCACAAAGATGTAAATATAATAAATCAATAGGCAAAACAATTATAAATATTCACTTCTTTTTTAATATGATAAATTTACAAATAACACAAGTTTTTTTTTAAGAAAGCTGTTAAAAATAGTATATTGAAACACCTAGACATTTTTTCATGATCTAATTTGAACTATTGAATTTCAATCCATTATATGAAATAGCTTGTAAAACTATTATTACCTTTACTACAAGTTGTTAACTTCATCAGATTGTATTTGTTTATCGTTAAAGTAGATTGAAATAACAGTTTTAATGTATTATTTTATTATAACATTTCAATTCTGTCCACTTTTTCACACAATGAACATTTGAACCTCAAATATTGAACTTAGTTTAGCAATGAATATCATTTTCAACAACATTATTGCTGTTAAATCAATAAATACTTTTTTTGTGTAAAAAACTTTTAAAATGTTTTACTTGAACCTTCTTTCATTTAAAATTTCTAGAGTAATTAACTCTTGCAGACTATTCAATGACAATGGCTGCAAATATTTTGCAAGTATCCCTATACAAAATAATTAGTTCAATCATGTATTTTTCTTTCTTTAGGGAGACGATAATGTCTGAAATAAAAATGGTTATGGAAAACCATGGAATGAGTGTTGATTACAGGCACATAATGTTATTAGCAGCACAAATGACACATGTTGGCGAAGTACTAGGAATTACAAGACAAGGGCTAGCAAAAATGAAACAGTCTGTCCTCAATTTAGCTTCGGTAACTTCTCCAATGAAACTCATTATTCAAAACTTAAATTTGATTTTCCTTTTCAGTTTGAAAAGACAGCAGATCATTTATTTGATGCAGCCTACCATGGACAAACGGATAAAATGAGTGGCGTTTCTGAAAACATCATAATGGGTATGGCAGCTCCTATTGGAACAGGAATATTCAAATTACTCCATAAACCACTTCACGTAGAACCAAATCCTGAGCCACAATGTCTTCTGTTTGAAAATGTGATACAGGAAAATTTGTAGTTTTAAATGTTTATTCTTGTTAAGATATATAAGTTATGTGACAAAATAAAAAATAAAAACTGTTTCAAGATTATTTTTTAGATTGTACCAATTCTCTTAAACTATCTGTTGCTTCTTTTAGAGAATTTTCGAGGAAAGTCTTGTTGTTTTCCAACACTTTAATTTTGTCTTCCGCTGCAATTTGCTTGGTCTTCAAATTTTCCTTTACTTTTTCAATGGGAGTTAGAAAAAACATTCTTCCTACAGATTCATATGTGTTCGTGCCTTCTTCAATAGCATTGATTTCCCTGAAATAATGGAGGATTTTATAAATTAATAAAAAAATCCATATGCATTCCATACCTCTCTGTAATTGATGCATGCTGTTTACTCCTTTTCAAATTTTCTATTTGTATGTCTGCCATCCTTAATTTTTGTGAAGTTTCTAATTGTTTTTCTTGTAACTCAGCGAAAGCCTATGACAAAATGATTGGAAAAAGGTATCATATCTTTAAAAACATACCCTACTTTTTTCAACTCCATGTCTACTTTAGACATCTTGAATTTTTGAATGATATTTCACTACTCAATGAAACATTTCATTCTAACTTCCTCACTTTGTAACCAAAATTGGATTGACATATGACACATGAAAAGTTGGGAACATGAATCTATTCAATATGGGAGATAGACAGCCTATATGAAATCAAAAATAATTAACTGTGGCCCCGAACATTTTCGGCTCATGCACCGAAACTAATTTCACATAAGTAAGTGAATTTTATATTCAATACACCTTGTGACTTCAATCCATTCATAACCGCATATTATGGTGTTGAAAAAATTGACGTATCCGCTTCTTATAATATTACATAATATTTTATTTAGCTGAACGATATGTGTTGAGATACCGTCTTCAGCAGTGAAAATTCAAGCTCAAATTTCATTCAGTAGAAGGTATTAGGGATTTTGACCTACGGGCGAATAGGGCATATGGAAAACTTTCGACTGAAATAGGATCCATATTAACTATGTGTGAAGGAGTTGCTAATGTGTATTGACACTAATGTGTATTTATGATAAATCGGCAACACTGAAATAAAGCCAGTATTAAAAATGACCTGTGTTTATTTGACATGGCGCAGTCAGAAAAATTTCAATTAATTAAATAAGAAAGTACAAACGGCGAAAAACATTTTCAAAAAATGTGCAGCTGATAAAAAAGATATTCACCTGGCACTTTTATATTACCATAGTACACCAATTTTCGAAAATATCCCACCATCGGAACAACTTTACCATATACAAAATCTCAATTGAAACCAAAAATATACCAACAGTATAATAGGAAAGTTATAGAAGATAGACAGATTAAACAAAAAGCTTATTATAACATTAACAAAAAGAACCTACCAGTGTTACAACCTAATACAATGATATTTGTACAGATATTACCAAATTCAGAGTGGCAACCAGGGATGGTCTTAGAACAACTTAGAAATAGGACTTATAAATTACAAATGAGCAATGGGTCAATTTTGAAAAGAAATCGTAAATTTATCGAGTTGAATTATAAAGAAATAGAGAAAAAACATTGTTCATTTGTACCAAAACCACCTGTAAAAAGTACTAGAGTTGAGGAGAAACATTATATAGAAAGTTTAAATGATAGTAATATGGAAGAATTTCAGGATAGGCGGGAAATAGTTGATGATAATGTAGATTTGTCTAGAAAAGGGGATAGAGATGTAGAAAGCGATAATTCAAGTGTAGAATTATTGGAAAACACTCCCCCAGACATTATTACTTTAAGTGAGAATAATGGGTCAACATTAGGTGAACAAATATCTGAAAGTTCTGATAGTGAACATAATGTGATAGATTTAAAACGTTTCTAAAATAACATCTTCAGGTAGAGAAGTAAAACCTGTTAAAAGACTTGACTCATAGGGGAGATGTGAAGGAGTTGCTAATGTGTATTGACACTAATGTGTATTTATGATAAGTTAGCAACACTGAAATAAAGACAGTATAAAAATGACCTTCGTTTATTTGACACTATGGTTCTATCTTATGAACAAAGTAGAGTAGAGGCATTTCGTGTATGATAATTTCAATAAAAACAGATATAAGTAATAAGTCTAATACCGTAATAAGTCTAATAAGAACATAATATTCATCTCATCTCCCAACATACCTACTACACAGAAAGTTGTTTTCCGATAGTATTTGCCAGATTCTAATGTTTATTTGTTTAATAATACGTATAGTACATAAAATGAGATACATATATTATGTATTTCTTCCCGACTCCCAGCAGGGATTATTTAAAGTAAATGAAATTCCAATTTCATATTTTATTGTTATTTTTCTTAATTTCATTTGAAAATAGTTCACTGGAATGAATGATATGTTGAACAGATTTCAGATATTTCACGAAATATTTCACAGTTTAGAATATATTCGACAGAAGTGTGGCCAATTTGATTTGGAATGGTCTTAATTTTTCCAAGTGAAAAACGAATCCAACTAATGGATAATATAAAAGCAATGTATAAACCACTTTTACGCTGCATTCATTGAGGTGCTTTCAGCTCATTTGTTCGAGACACAGCCAGTCTTAAGTCCTCGTCGACACAGAATATTAGAACTCGACTTGTCTGTGACATGTGTCAACTGTTATGATCGGTTTCTCTTTTCTCTTTCCTTTCTTCTCTGTATTTTCCTCATGGCAATTCCTTGAGTAGCTGACGTTTCTTGTTGGATATTACAAATCTAGAAAAAGGTCAGAACTTTTCGAATTGACAGTATAAGTTGGCTCAATTTATATAATATAAACTTATAACTTAACGTTTGAAAAAACTTGACATTTTTAGGTTATATTCCAACATATTGGTGACTTTTTGTTTATAGAAAATGTCAAAAAGAAAAGCTCTCGAGGAGTCCGATAAGCTGACACGAATAGCTATAGTTAATGCAGATAAGTGTAAGCCTAAAAGATGCAGACAGGAATGCAAAAAATCCTGTCCTGTGGTTCGAATGGGAAAACTTTGTATTGAGGTATCTCCTAATAGCAAAATCGCTTCTATATCTGAAGAACTCTGCATTGGTTGTGGTATTTGTGTGAAGGTATATCTACATTACTCACAATGTTCTCCCTTCAATATTATCTGTTTTAGAAATGTCCTTTTGAGGCCATCAATATTATAAATTTGCCAAGCAATTTGCAGAAGGAAACAACTCATAGATATGGCAAGAATTCTTTCAAACTTCATAGATTACCCATTCCACGTCCAGGAGAAGTACTTGGACTTGTAGGTACAAATGGTATAGGTAAATCAACTGCTTTAAAAATACTCGCTGGCAAGCAAAAACCTAACTTGGGTAAATATATGGTAAGATATATTTTTTGTGTTAATGGCATTCTAGTATATGTATTTTACTATAGGACCCTCCTGACTGGACTGAAATTCTAAGTCATTTCAGAGGAAGTGAACTACAAAATTATTTCACGAAAATTCTAGAGGATGATTTAAAAGCATTGATAAAACCTCAATATGTTGATCAAATACCAAAAGCTATCAAAGGTACGGTTGGCCAGCTCCTTGATAGAAAAAATGAGCGAGAAAATGTAGAAGAAATTTGTCAAATGTTGGGTAAAGTTGTTTATTTGGGATCAAGAGCTTTTTGCACCGGTATAATTTTATTTTAGACCTTTCCAATATAAAGGAAAGAGAAATTGGTGCTTTATCTGGAGGAGAATTGCAGAGATTTGCGTGTGCTATGGTTTGCATTCAAAATGGAGATATTTTCATGTTTGATGAACCATCTTCGTACTTGGATGTTAAACAACGTTTGAAAGCTGCCAGAACAATTCGTTCCCTTTTACATCCCAGCAAGTAGGTTTAACAATTTATTTGGAAAACTTATAGTGTTAATATTTTCCATTCCAGATTCATTATTGTTGTCGAACATGATCTGAGTGTACTTGATTACCTTTCTGATTTTATTTGTTGTCTTTATGGTGTTCCTGGTGCCTATGGAGTAGTTACCATGCCTTTCTCAGTACGTGAAGGTAAAGCTAGAATATTTTCTCATGAAGAAGTAATCTTAATTTTTTTTTCAACAGGTATCAACATTTTTCTTGATGGTTTTGTACCAACAGAAAATTTGCGTTTCCGTGATGAATCCTTAGTTTTCAAAGTGGCGGAGTCTGCTACTGAAGAAGAGGTGAAACGAATGAATCATTATGAGTATCCTGCCATGGTGAAGACTATGGGTAACTTCCAGCTCACTGTTGTTAAGGGACAGTTTTCAGATTCAGAAATTCTTGTTTTACTTGGCGAAAATGGCACAGGAAAAACCACGTTCATAAGAATGTTGGCTGGCAATTTAGAAGCTGATAGTGGTTCAGGTAATTTGATTCATCTAACATTAAAACAAGTCAATTGGTTTACCGCTGAAGAAATAATATTGGTACATTCAGTTGTATTTGGATTCCTTCAATATCTTCTATTATGTGACACATTTACACATTCAGATAGATATATATGCCATATATGTGCTATTTTTACCATATACTTTTCTGGTTTTTCACATTTTGTCTTCAATCGAGGACCGCCTGCCCGGTACTGACGATGCCCAATAGGCTAAAACAGCTGTCTACCGGTGG